>CASHTC010001009.1:27500-35000 GCA_949357725.1 Hyperoplus immaculatus | reverse complement strand
TTTCAAATAATGTAATATATTACAGAAATGTCTCCTTTGATATGATTCAATCAGTGAAAAATGTTATAACTTTCAGTCGCACACCCAGTATAGACTGATAAAGCATAGCCTAGACTCTGTAAACGGGCATGTTGCTGGCTACATTGGGCCCCTTTTTTTAACATACCTGTTTACAGAGCCTAGGCTGTGTATTAACACTGGATTATTTTTAGCGCACACACACACAGTACAGACAGGTAGCGGATCATGAGGAGATACTCACTCAGTACAGACAGGTAGCGGATCATGAGGAGATATTCACACAGTACAGACAGGTAGTGGATCATGAGGAGATATTCACTCAGTACAGACAGGTAGTGGATCATGAGGAGATATTCACTCAGTACAGACAGGTAGCGGATCATGAGGAGATATTCACACAGTACAGACAGGTAGTGGATCATGAGGAGTAGTGGATCATGAGGAGATATTCACTCAGTACAGACAGGTAGTGGATCATGAGGAGATATTCACTCAGTACAGACAGGTAGTGGATCATGAGGAGATATTCACTCAGTACAGACAGGTAGTGGATCATGAGGAGATATTCACACAGTACAGACAGGTAGTGGATCATGAGGAGATATTCACTCAGTACAGACAGGTAGTGGATCATGAGGAGATATTCACTCAGTACAGACAGGTAGCGGATCATGAGGAGATATTCACACAGTACAGACAGGTAGTGGATCATGAGGAGATATTCACTCAGTACAGACAGGTAGTGGATCATGAGGAGATATTCACTCAGTACAGACAGGTAGTGGATCATGAGGAGATATTCACACAGTACAGACAGGTAGTGGATCATGAGGAGATATTCACTCAGTACAGACAGGTAGTGGATCATGAGGAGATATTCACACAGTACAGACAGGTAGCGGATCATGAGGAGATATTCACACAGTACAGACAGGTAATGGATCATGAGGAGATATTCACTCAGTACAGACAGGTAATGGATCATGAGGAGATATTCACTCAGTATAGACAGGTAGTGGATCATGAGGAGATAGTCACTCAGTACAGACAGGTAGTGGATCATGAGGAGATAGTCACTCAGTACAGACAAGTAGCGGATCATGAGGAGATATTCACTGATTTAGACAAAAAGTGATTTTGACAACAAGCGTTCTGTTGTGTTGACGGCGCTAAACATTCCTTTGGACACATATGAAACACATCGTACATGTTTTAATTAATGTTTGTGTTGAATGCAACTTTACAAAACATATTATTTTTCTTATTTGTCTGTGGCTTGTGCATTTTACCTTTAAAAATCTTGTTTTAAATGTTTTTAAATTTTTCACGTTTTTTCATGACCAGAAGTAAAATATTCATGTTTTTAAAGATGGAGCTGCAATGAAAATGCATTTTTTTAGCGCCCCCCTTTGGACTAAAAGTGGTAGTGTTTTTTACCACGCCAGCTGTTGTTCCTGGGTGAGCGTATTACCCATGACAAAGGCATTAAGAAGAACTATATAAAAAATAGCATTCTCTTTGCACTGATGGTCTCGTTTTGCTGTTACATGTAATTTATGATCATCAGAGGAAAAATGAGACTGTTTCAGAAATATTTAAAAGTTACTCATAGATACTTTAAAATCGTAACATTTTAAGAGGTTGCAGTATAAAAAGGTTTTTTTCTTCATAGCTACATGTTGTTAAGTCGGAGGGAACATTACAAGAAGAACGAATTAAATAATAAAATAAATTAACTTTGATTTTGATGTATATGTAAATGAGTGGAAATGTCACATTTGCATAGACTTGGGTTTGACCCGCGCGGCCCAAAGGCTGACAGATCGGCCCGCGTCCAGACGGCCGAATTAGCATAACACACACACACACACACACACACACACACACACACACACACACACACACACACACACACAGCCGGCACCGCGGGTTACCACCAGCATCACGCCGCTACTGTGACGGATGGAGAGTGACAGGGCGCACGGAATGACTGACGGACGGACGGATGAGTGTGTGTGTGTGTGTGTGTGTGTGTGAGAGATAGAGGGAGAGAGAGAGAGAGAGAGAGAGAGAGAGAGAGAGAGGGAGGGAGAGAGAGAGAGATGGATAGCGGATTAGCTTTGGGCCTCGCTCGCCCGCAGAACTGAATATTATTAAAAACATTATGATTATGTAAATTTTTGTTTTTGTCTTAATTTAATCAATTATTGTTCGTAAGCAAACACAGCGGCACTATGACCCCGGGGTGCACGGACGTCCCTTTGTTCAGCAGTTAACCTTTAAACACAATCTGGACTAATGCAGAGGGGAAATAATATAGGTTTTTCAAGCACCGGTCAATTTTGAGATTATAAATTTAAATTTCTGTCTATCTATCTTCCATAACATGTCTTCTTTCATACTAGTATAAATCAAAGGTCCAACATGTACATTCAGGTGTTTATTTGACTAAACCTTGTCTGTTTGCGTCTGTATATTTCTCCTATACAACCATCTTTAACGGACATTATCTCAACATTTATCTTCTATAACATGTCTTCTTTCATACTAGTATAAATCAAAAGGTCCAACATGTACATTTAGGTAGGCTATTTATTTATCTGGAATACTGTTGAAGGCAGAAATAATGCTTTTAAGCACTGGTCAAATTTGAGATTTTCGTCTATTTATCTTCTTCCATAACATGTCTTCTTTCATACTAGTATAAATCAAAGGGTCCAATATGTAGGCCTAAATGAAATAAATACAGTGACAACAAGTGTCTGTCTGCATATAAATAAGTAGGCTACCTCTGCCTAAATAAGACTTGTCCCTGAGTAAACAAGAGTAAAAGATATTAATTAAAAAAATTATAAACGAGCAGGTTTATTTCTGTAGAATCAAAAATAAGAATAACAAGAGTACATGTTTAAAGTAATTAATTAATAAATAAGGCCTTATCTTTTCAACAATGTTATGCAGTCAGAGTTTAAATCCACTACAATTGGTGTGTGTGTGTGTGTGTGTGTGTGTGTGTGTGTGTGTGTGTGTGTGTGTGTGTGTGTGTGTGTGTGTGTGTGTGTGTGTGTGTGTGTGTGTGTGTGTGTGTCTGTGTGTGTGTGTGTGTGTGTGTGTGTGTGTGTGTGTGTGTGTGTGTGTGTGTGTGTTTGTGTGTGTGTGTGTGTGTCTGTGTTTGGATAGTTGAGTTTTGAACAGATTAGGGTAGAGGGCCAGGGAATGCATTACAAGTGTTCTCACAAGCATAGATGTGTGTGCGTGTGTGTCTGTGTCTGTGTGTGTGTGTGTCTGTGTGTGTGTGTGTGTGTGTGTGTGTGTGAAGCCCTGCAGCATTTAGAGGATAGCTCCCCCTGATGGTCAAGATTCATACTCCAACAAGGACAAACGCATCTAAAGTAAGAGTGTTACAGAAAAATACATAATTTTAGTATGACTAAGGGCAGTGCACCATTGACATTTGTTTTAAATAAAGCGTAGTCAAGTCCATTTACCATTTAATAATTCACTTTTATTTATTTATTTTTTGGGCATTTTTATGCTTTATTGATAGTGTAGAGACAGAGTTGAAATGGGGCAGAGAGGGGAGTGACATGCAGAGAACGACCGCGGGCTGGAATCAAACCCGGGTCCGTTGCTGGCCGAGGCCCATGGGGGGGGGGGGGGGGGGGACGCCCTACCAACTGAGCTAAGGGCGCTCCGAAAATAAATTTTTTAGATTTTTCACTGGAAAAGTGAACACACAGCAAAGGACAAAGCAAAATAAAAAACTAACATGCCGTACTCTACTTAAAAGGTTCGCCATTGATATTTTAAGTTGTTTTAAAGGGACACTGTGTAATGTGACATCATCAAGAAAGTTCTACAAAGTTCTAGAATGCAACGCTCCCTGGGTAACCCCACCCCTTTAGAATAATAACAGAAGCTACAGTGGCCTTCAAGGACAAGAACAATTCTAAATTCTAAACAATGCACCTGATGACATTCCAACCAACATGGATGCCTCCATAAGACTTGCCTGCTCAATGTACAAAATGTAATATTAATATTTGTAATTCTCCGCTCAGGAGGATAATTCAGATTATTGGCAGAGGTGATTTTACACCAATGAGGACATATTTATGAATGAGGATATTGATTTTAGCTAATAAATTACTTAGAATGTTACACACTGTCCCTTTAAGTTAAGTTTTGTGTATTTTGCAGCTTTATACCTTCGGAAATGTCCAATAATTAATCTTAGCTGGTACATCATTGCAGATTGTACCTTTGGGGAAAGGCATGGACTCTCCACTTACCTACTTACTATACTAGCAGGGAATTGGTTTGTATTAATACCATGAGTAATCCAAACTGTGAACCAATGAGTGAGCTTCCTGTCAGCCCATGTGACATCTGTTTACAGCTCCTGATTGGTCGTTAACATGTCAGCGTGAACTCTGTAAGGAACTAGGGTGTTGATGCAAAGCTGGAAGAAAGACCATAAACTATCACTTCATCCCTGTGTTCCAAATCACATACTTTTTCTTTTTACTACACTACATACTAAAGTACAGAAGAGTTTTAGTCTTTTTACTACACTACATACTAAAGTACAGAAGAGTTTTAGTCTTTTTACTACACTACATACTAAAGTACAGAAGAGTTTTAGTCTTTTTACTACACTACATACTAAAGTACAGAAGAGTTTTAGTCTTTTAACTACGCTACATACTAAAGTACAGAAGAGTTTTAGTCTTTTTACTACACTACATACTAAAGTACAGAAGAGTTTTAGTCTTTTTACTACGCTACATACTAAAGTACAGAAGAGTTTTAGTCTTTTTAACACACTACATACTAAAGTGCAGAAGAGTTTTAGTCTTTTAACTACGCTACATACTAAAGTACAGAAGAGTTTTAGTCTTTTTAACACACTACATACTAAAGTACAGAAGAGTTTTAGTCTTTTTACTACGCTACATACTAAAGTACAGAAGAGTTTTAGTCTTTTTAACACACTACATACTAAAGTACAGAAGAGTTTTAGTCTTTTTACTATACTACATACTAAAGTACAGAAGAGTTTTAGTCTTTTTACTATACTACATACTAAAGTACAGAAGAGTTTTAGTCTTTTTACTACGCTACATACTAAAGTACAGAAGAGTTTTAGTCTTTTTACTACACTACATACTAAAGCACAGAAGAGTTTTAGTCTTTTTACTACGCTACATACTAAAGTACAGAAGAGTTTTAGTCTTTTTACTACACTACATACTAAAGTACAGAAGAGTTTTAGTCTTTTTACTACACTACATACTAAAGCACAGAAGAGTTTTAGTCTTTTTACTACACTACATACTAAAGTACAGGAGAGTTTTAGTCTTTTTACTACACTACATACTAAAGTACAGAAGAGTTTTAGTCTTTTTACTACACTACATACTAAAGTACAGAAGAGTTTTAGTCCCTGGCACTTCATATTCCCTGAGTTTTTTATTTTGCGTTTGAACCGTGATAATTTTTTTTCAAAGATTATGTTTTGGCATTTTCAAGCTTTATTAGACAGTACAGAGTTGAAATGGGGAGACAGAGAGAGAGAGAGAGAGAGAGAGAGAGGGGGGGGGGGGGGGGGATGACCTGCAGTAAAGGTACACGGGTCGGATTTGAACCCATGCAACGAAGGCCGGAGCCAATATGGTACACACTCTATCCACTACACCACCGGAGCGCCCCGTGAACTCTGATCATTGACGATTTATTCTAAACAATATAAATCCAGAAATGTAAAAAGTTCATTGAATTAATTAACATTGTGTGTGTGTGTGTGTGTGTGTGTGTGTGTGTGTGTGTGTGCATGTGTGTGTGTGTGTGCGTGTGTGTGTGTGTGTGCATGTGTGTGCATGTGCGTGTGTGTGTGTGTGTCTGTGTCAGAATATGAGAAAGAGGTGGTGTATGTGTGTTTGTGTGTGTGTGTGTGAGAGAGAGAAATGTGTGTGTGTGTGTGTGAGAGAGAGAGAAATGTGTGTGTGTGTGTGTGTGTGTGTGTGTGTGTGTGTGTGTGTGTGTGTGTGTGTGTGTGTGTCTGTGTCCAGATGTTGCCAAAGACTCTCGTTACTGTTCTCAGTTGAATGGACACCTCAACTATAACACTTTTCATTTATTCATCAAACATTTTTAATTGATCTGCTGGTGAAAGAGGATCACACACACACACACACACACACACACACACACACACACACACACACACACACACACACACACACACACACATTCACTTTGTGTTGCCAACCAAGGACTTTTTTCTTTGTTTTCTATTGTTCATAGATGGACAGAGTTTGTGTGTGTGTGTGTGTGTGTGTGTGTGTGTGTGTGTGTGTGTGTGTATGTGTGTCTGTCTGTGTGTCTGTCTGTGTGTGTGTGTGTGTGTGTGTGTGTGTGTGTGTGTGTGTGTGTGTGTCTGTCTGTGTGTCTGTCTGTGTGTGTGTGTGTGTGTGTGTGTGTGTGTGTGTGTGTGTGTGTGTGTCTGTGTATGTGTTTTGCTCATCCTCACTCAGCATGGTGTGTTTTGGGCCGAGAGGTCGGCCATCTTCCCATCACCTCGAAGCTGCTGGAGCTGTCTGTCACACACACACACACACACACACACACACACACACACACACACACACACACACACACACACACACACACACTCACACACACACACACACACACACACACACACACACACACACACACACACACACACACACACACACACACACACACACACACACACACACACACACACACATTGTTCACGTCCAAACAGAGTCAGCAGGGAACAAACCGAAAAGGTTAGTTCACTTTTACTGTGACGAAAGATGATCTTCAACAGATACAAAACTAAACGTTCTCATTTTCAAAGCCATAGTGCGTAACTTCTGCTTCTACTCACACAGATTTCTAACAGTTTAGCTTGTAGAATAACGTAAAATAACTGACTCATTTAAAGCTGTAGTGGGTAACTTCTGTCGCCCCCCATGATGAATTCTGAGTCATTCCAACAACACTGTCGGTGCATCTACATGAGGTAAAGCCTTCAGTGATGGCACATGGATTTTATACCTTCTGCTGTACGTCCAGGTTTTTTTTTTCTTAGCAGTAGAATCAACAACTGAAACATTTCTTGGGCTCTTCTTGGGGATTTTTCAATCCAGTGTTGATACACAGCCTAGGCTCTGTAAAAACTGATATTCTTTCCAGCACACACACAGTACAGACAGGTAGCGGATCATGAGGAGATATTCACTGATTTTGACTAAAAGCGTTCTCCAGAATCACTGACTCCACCTTTAAAGGTGCAGTGTGTAATATGACATCATCAAGTAAGTTCTAGAAAGTTCTAGAATGCAACGCTCCCTGGGTAACCCCACCCCTTTAGAATAATAACAGAAGCTACAGTGGCCTTCAAGGACAAGAACAATTCTACATGTTAAACAATGCACCTGATGCCAT
>CASHTC010001009.1:10000-15000 GCA_949357725.1 Hyperoplus immaculatus | reverse complement strand
ACACAGACAGAGACACACACAGACACACACACACACACGCACGCACACACACACACACACACACAGGCTCTCTCTCTCCCTTTTTTTATCTTTCACTCACTCACACTCACGCTCTCTCTCCGTCTCTCTCACACACTCAAACACACACACTCTCTCTTTCTCACACACACACACACGCACACACACACACACACACACACACACATACACACACACACACACACACACACACACACACACACACACACACACCATTTCAAAGGTAGGGAGGATAAGGGGACAGAAGGTATTTTGTGAACTTCAGTTCCACTCTGTAATCTGCCGTCACAACAAAGAGAAGCTTTATACTGAGGAGGGGAAATCCCTTCCTACACACACACACACACGAAGACACAAACACACACACACACACACACACACAGACACACACACACACACACATATGCAGACACACACCCACACACACACACACACACACACACGAAGACACACACACGAAGACACACACACACACACACTAGTACTTCTTCTTCTTGGTCTTCCAACAGTTGCATTTTCCCAGGACGCCCACTATATATAAAAACCTGTAAGGCCGTTAAGTTTGTCCGCTCTGTGCTACTGTAGAAACATGGCGGTGCAACATGGCGGCCTCAGCGCCCCGCTCCTATGTAGATATAAAGGTTTTAGTGTCTTTTTGTGATGCTTGTGGACAAAAAGACAAAAAATACATCATATCATACAGAAAATATACAGTCAAAATTCAAAATTATTCATACCCCTGGCAAATTTTGACTTAAAGCTGCAGTGTGTAGAATTTTGGGTTTTATTTCCTAGCAGATTTTGTAGAAAGTAATTATAATATCCATAAGTACATTTAATTTGGTGCATAATAGCTGAAAAAAAAATGTTTAATAATTTTTTTTCCCCCTTAGAAAGGGTCTCATATATGTTCATATTTCTGCATATTTTGGACCAAGGCCTAGTGCCGCCATCTTGAAAGTGTCATAGTTGGAATGTCATCTGGTGCATTGTTTAAAATTTAGAATTGTTCTTGTCCTTGAAGACCACTGTAGCTTCTGTTATTATTCTAAAGGGTTGGGGTTACCCAGGGAGCGTTGCATTCTAGAACTTTGTAGAACTTTCTTGATGATGTCATATTACACACTGCACCTTTAAAGTTACTTAACTTTTATGAAAACAGCAAGATTTTTCTTGATTGGAAATGACACAGGCTTCTCCCAAAATATTTTAAAGGTGCAGTGTGTAATATGACATCATCAAGAAAGTTCTACAAAGTTCTAGAATGCAACACTCCCTGAGTAACCCCAACCCTTTAGAATAATAACAGAAGCTACAGTGGCCTTCAAGGACAAGAACAATTCTAAATTTTAAACAATGCACCTGATGACATTCCAACTATGACACTTTCAAGATGGCAGCACTAGGCCTTGGTCCAAAATATGCAGAAATATGGACATATATGAGACCCTTTCTAAGGGAAAAAAAATAATTCCAAAATTTTTTTTCAGCTATTATGCACTAAATTAAATGTACTTATGGATATTATAATTACTTTCTACAAAATCTGCTAGGAAATAAAACCCAAAATTCTACACACTGCAGGTTTTAAGCTCCCATATTATACACTTTTCGTTTCTATTATACACCATATTACATGGTCTTAGTGGTCCCTAATACGTTCTATTATACACCATATTATGTGGTCTTAGTGGTCCCTAATACGTTTTTCTTTAATTGTTTGCTGAAAAAAACGTTCAGATAATTTATTGTACTATGCTGATGTTCAGCTAATCTCACAATGGCCTATTTTTTTAAAAAGAGCTGCAGCTCCCCTCGTAAATATACAATCTTTGAGCTGCCCCCCGCCCCCTGTCCGGAAGCGAAGCCAGATACGCCTCGCCCTCTGTCTGTCAGGGCCGTGGACCATTAAGAAATAGGGGTGTGGGCTGCACAGTGGACGCTTCTGGCTTTCCAGTTTTTAAGGTCAGAAACGAGGAGAATTCTGACTGGAGTATATTGGGGGGGAGGGGTGGGGGTTTCAGAAAGGGGGAGAGTGAGAACAGGAGAGATTGTTATTTTGTTTAATATTTTGGCAGTCTCTAGGCACACCGTGGACCCATGGATATGTTAGAACACATTTAAGAAGTGCATTTAGCATAATATGGGACCTTTAAGATGATGTACAAGCTTTTTCAGCTTTTATTAACATTTGAACAAAAATTGGCTAAATTGGCCAGGGGTCTGACGTATGAATAATTTCGGTTCTGACTGTACGGTTACAGAAATACTAATATATGTATGTGTGGAAAGGGCCTAAGTAGTGGATTTTTTATTTTTTTTTAACCTTTATTTCTACAGGTAAATCCCATTGAGACCGAAGACTCTTTTTCAAGGGAGACCTGTTTTCCTTTCCCACGTTACCATTCACACACACATTCATACACCGATAGCAGCAGGCTAACTATCGACATTCACACGAGGCAAGGTGGGTGAAGTGTCTTCGCCCAAGGACACAACAACCATGACACAGGTGGCAGGGCGGGGATCGAACCTCCAACCCTTTGATCATCGGCCGACCCGCTCTACCACCTGAGACACAGTCGCCCCATGGATGCTACTCAACAGCTTTAATGTTTGTATAAGTTGTGTTTACTGATTCCCACCATGTATTAAATAATCAAGCTGCACATTTTTGGCTTTCGTTTGCAGGTGAATTGCTGTGTTGCTATTGGCTGGAAAAAGGCTGTGGAGATGCCAGGACACACACACACACACACACACACACTCACACTCACTCACACTCACACACACACACAGACACACACACACACACACAGCCAACCGCTGCCAACCTCCCGAATCTCAGCCAGGGAACGCTGCTTCGGCCGAAGAGGGTAAGAACCTCACACACACACACACACACACACACACACACACACACACACACACTCTCTCTCTCTCAAATCAATATTTATCTGAGGATGTTTTCACTGATGTCCGATTCTCTCTGTGTGTCCTTACAAAGCAGCTGTCCTACATCTTTACCATGGCGGTTAATCATATAGTACACACACACACACACACACACACACACACACACACACACACACACACACACACACACACACACACACACACACACACACACACACACACACACACACACACACACACACACACACACATTAAAATACTGTCCGTTGACGTTTCACCTTTGTAGTTTTCAAAAGGAAATGCATTGGGTATTTCATGTTGCTAATGTATTAACTCTTCACCTTATTATTTATAGTAAATAATATTTTTTGAAGCAGGGCGCTCTGTCAGGATTGTACCAAAATGGCAGGCCAGAACCCAATAGCACGACAACAAACAGTTCAGGTATTGCAACAAAGTTTAATGGAAAATCAAACCAGGTGGTAGCGAGGCAACAAGTCCAAGAGGGGCAGGCAGAGGGATAATCCAAAATCCAAAAGGGTGGGTCAAAACACGAATAGGCAGGCAGGTAAACAAGCAGGAATTCAGAATAGGCTGGAAAGCAATGTAACACAAAGACAATCTGGCAGGGAACTGAGGGAATGAACCGGTATATATACTGTGGGGCTAATAGCTGATGGGGAGCAGGTGAGTGTGGTAGGCCAGGTGAAAGTAATCAACAGGGAGTGCAGAGCAGGGGGGAGTGGCCGGGTCTGAAATGACAAGAGAGTAGAAAGTAAACCAGGAAAACAAACAGACATATGAAAACAAACTAAATACTGGCTGAAGTCGTGACACGCTCGTGGTTAAGACATTAAGGCACAAATTAAGATTACAGTTCAGAGATAATACAACCAACGCGGAGACAGGCAGAGACATGTCTTAAAATGTAATATATTGCCTTTTAAAAATAACTGTAAAAACTTATGTTCGTAGATGTTTAAATGCATTTTAAAGTCATCATAACCTGTGAGAAAAGTGAGTGAGTGAGTGAGTGAGTGAGTGAGTGAGTGAGTGAGTGAGTGGGAGGAAGACTGGACTGTGGCTATCATATGACATTTAGTGAAAGTGTAGAGTGAAATCAGGCCAATTTAAAAATAAATAAATAAATAAAATAAATCGCATATAATTTTTCTTTCTTTCACAATTTAGCATACATTTGTAGATTTTTAAATGCATTTAAAGTCATCAGAACATGTGGTAAAATGGGGTCAATTTGTGTGTGAGTGGGAGGGAGACTGGACTGTGGCTGCCAAAGGACATGTAGTGAAAGTGTAGAGTGTAATCAGGCCAAAAAAATATTTAAAAAATTTAAATAAATCAAATTTATTTTAAAATTTCTTACATAATCTCCTATACGTTTGTATATGTTTAAATGCATTTTAAAGTCATCATAACATGTGAATAATGGGGTCAGTGAGTGAGTGAGTGAGTGAGTGAGTGGGAGGAAGACTGGACTGTGGCTGTCAAATTTTGTTCAGTAAAAGTGTAGAGTGAAAACAGGCCATGAAAATTATTCAAAAAAATTCAAAGAAATTGCATTTATTTTTTATTTCTTACATAATTTACTTTACGTTCACATGTAGATGTTTAAATGCATTTAAAGTCATCAGAACATGTGGTAAAATGGGGTCAATGAATGAGTGAGTGAGTGAGTGAGTGAGTGAGTGAGTGAGTGAGTGAGTGAGTGAGTGAGTGAGTGGGAGGCAGGACCCTGGCTGTCAAAGGACATGTAGTGTGACATAATTGGCGTTCATCCACCAACCCTCTTCTTGATCTGCTTTGATGTGCCAAGACACTCATCAGCCTATAGCCCCTGTCTCTCTCTCTCTCTGTCTCGCTCTCTCTTTCTCTGTCTCACTCTCTCTTTCTCTCGCTCTCTCTCTGTCTGTCTGTCTGTCTGTCTGTCTGTCTCTCGCTCTCTCTTCCTCTCTGTCTCTCTCTTTCTCTCTGCGTGTGTGTGTGTCTCTCTCTCTCGCTGTCTCTGTCTTTCTCTCTCTCTCTCC
>CASHTC010001009.1:0-7500 GCA_949357725.1 Hyperoplus immaculatus | reverse complement strand
ACACACACACACACACAGAGGCAGAGAAATCTTTACAACTACGTCCAAGCTCACCGATGAACGGTTTGACCGAACATCTTGGGCAGAGAGGCAGATGGTGCTTATGGCTGATGCTCAAATACACACACACACACACACACACACACACACACACACACACTCTGGTCGGTCCATGTTGTGTGCCAACCCTCTGGGCTCTGTGGCTGCCTCTAGATTCCCCGTTCAATATGTTTGGACGACACACACACACACACACACACACACACACACACACACACACACACACAGGCTAGCAGCTGCTTGTACAGTGAAGGTGTCAGCTCGGTTGTATGGAGACTATCCAATGGAATATATTAACCTCAGTGGTTCGGTTTATTCCACAGAGTCTAAACAGTGACAGACAGAAAGTCCCAATAGCTTTTAATGCTCCAAAACTGCATCTAGTATCTAGCATCTATCCTGGCTTAAGATTGGCTGTCAGCTGTGCATTTAAAGCTATAGTACGTAACTTTTTTTTACATATAAATGAAGCTGGTGCCCCCCGTCCCTCCCCCGTCCCCTGACAGTGGTGCAGGAGCTCAGAAAAATCCCCAAGAAGAGCCCAAGAAATGTTTCAGTTGTTGATTCTACTGCTAAGAAAAAAAAACCTGGACGTACAGCAGAAGGTATAAAATCCATGTGCCATCACTGAAGGCTTTACCTCATGTAGATACACCGACAGTGTTGTTGTAATTACTCAGAAATACAAGACAAGTTACGCAATATAGCTTTAAATCATGTAGTGTGTGTGTGTGTGTGTGTGTGTTTTTTGAATGGTCACAAATACTTCTAATTCAATTGTATTCAGACCTGCCGTATTACAATGCATTATTCTACCTCCTCGGATGTAAGTTTTAATTTGCAGCTTGGACACACACACACACACACACACACACACACACACACAGACACACACGGACACGGACACACACACACACAGACACACACACACACACACACACACACACACCGCGGATCATCAACATCTGGTTCACTGGGCTGAAGAAACAAATCAGTGCAATAATGACTTCATTGTTCGTTTGTGTGTGTGTCACTTTGTGTGTGTGTTTGTGTCTGTGTGTGTGTGTCTCTCTCTCTCTGTGTCTCTCTCTCTGCCTGTGTGTGTGTGTGTGTGTGTGTGTGTGTGTGTGTGTGTGTGTGTGTGTGTCTCTCTCTCTCTCTGTGTCTCTCTCTCTGCCTGTGTGTGTGTGTCTCTCTCTCTGCCTGTGTGTGTGTGTGTGTGTGTGTGTGTGTCTCTCTCTCTGCCTGTGTGTGTGTGTGTGTGTGTGTGTGTCTCTCTCTCTGCCTGTGTGTGTGTGTCTCTCTCTCTGTGTCTCTCTCTCTGCCTGTGTGTGTGTGTGTGTGTGTGTGTGTGTGTGTTCCGTGTGTTTCTAATCTCCGCAGCTCGTGTCCAGCAGGTCTGTGTTACACTGTCCTCATGGGGCATTCAGGGGCACGCGGGGAAAATACGTACTTTGTCCATCTTTAAAATACACCTATTTTATAGCTATTAAGATAATTTTAGGCAATTCTTCATAAAATCACTTTTCCTCTAAAGTATAACAGAAGAAAAGCAAACGGAGGGGATGAATGCTGACTTTTTTTTTTAATATCCGTTTACGCTTGGACATGGCCTTATATTCTTGTAGATGGATGTAGAAGATATATTTATGGTTCACAAAAAATTGGGTTATCAAGTGAATCCTTAAAGTAATAATTAGTAAATTAGTTTAATTACACATGCAAACAATTTAAAAACACATAAAAAGTACATGTGTTGGGGCGCTCCGGTGGCGTAGTGGATAGAGCGTGTACCAAATTGGCTGCGGCCTTCGTTGCAGTGGTCGCGGGTTCAAATCCGACCCGTGGACCTTTACTGCAGGTCATCCCCCCTCCCCCTCTCTCTCTCTCTCTCTCCCTCTGTCTGTCTCTCTCTCTCTCTCTCTCTCTCTCTCTCTCTCTCTCTCTCTCTCTCTCTGTCTCCCCATGTCAACTCTGTACTGTCTAATAAAGCTTGAAAATGCCAAAAAATAATAATAAAAATAAATAAATGTGTGGATGCAACAGAGACCTCTTCACACCTGTATGAAAACAACACCCAAAAACACTTCTCAGATGGTCTGTTTCTCAGCAGACCTTGAGAGGGTAATCACTTCATGTTGTGGATTTGGCCTCTTTACACTTCATACACAGGCTGACAGCAGCAGGGAAGTGTGTGTGTGTGTGAGACATGGTGTTTGTGTGTGTGTGTGTGTGTGTGTGCGGTTTTAGCCCTTACTGTCTCAACCAGCTGTAACACAAAGGCATCTGACAGTAATCTGGACGAAGCAAAAATGCATGAAAATAAACACACACGCACACACACACGCACGCTCGCACGCACGCACGCACACACACACACACACACACACACACACACACACACACACACACACACACACACACACATGAAAACAAGCACAGTTGTTTGGAGCAGAGGCTTCCTGGCTTCGGTTGAGTCGTCACTCTAATGTTCTGCTGCTGCACATGCTGCAACTAAACACTAAACATCAGGACAAACAAGTGTGTGTGTGTGTGTGTGTGTGTGTGTGTGTGTGTGTGTGTGTGTGTGTGTGTGTGTGTGTGTGTGTAAGGACCATAGATAGTAAATAATGTGGATGTAGCATCCGGGCTGACCTCAGTTATTCACACGGCATCCAATATTCCTGGTTTGTGCGCGTCGCCATTTTGTGAGGGGGGAGGGAGATAGCTGACGTAATACCTCCGAGGCAAAGTGAGGGACAACGGGCGGAGAGCTGTCACTCAAGAGATCGCGCCAATACATTTTAACCTCCAAAAGAATAAAAACTAGCGTGGGCCAAAAAAATTCACCCCCCTCAGTGTTGTCATGGAGATATGACCTAAACATACAGACTAAAATGGTTTTGTGGCCCAGGCTGTAAATAGGTTTAATAAGACTTTGAAAACGGCCTGTCTAACAAGTGAGTCAAAGAAAAACTGCTCGGTCTTGGCACCAACCCCCTAGTGGCACTTTCTGGTTACTACAGTTGTGGTCACTTCCTTATTGGATGCTGGTAAACATGGCTGAGGTCGGGGCTTGGTAAGGACAAACAAGAGAATAGTCCGATAGTGGAAAGTAACTGAGTACATTTACTGGGGCGTCTGTGGTGAAGTGTGTAGGGCGGTTCGGTCGTCCACTGGGTTACAGGGTCGGTGGTTGGATCCCCCGTCTCCCCGCCACATGTCCAAGTGTCCCTGGGCAAAGAGACACTGAACCCTAAATGTCTCCTGATAGTTAGCTTGCACCCTGCGTGGTAGCTGCTGCTGCTATCGGTGTATGAATGTGTGTGTGAATGGTAACGTGGGAATGGGAACAGGTCTCCCTTTTAAAAAGAGTCTCCGGTCTCAATGGGATTTACCTTTAAGGCCAGGACACACCAGTCCGACTTGTTCCGACTATGCAAAAAATGGAGTCGGCCGTTTCAGGAAGCTCCAGTCTTCCCGTCGCGGCCAAAGAACACACCGAGTCGACTGCTTATTTTCCGTACACTCTGCGCTTGCGCGGGACGTAATGTCTCCACAACAGCAGGCGGCGCTAATCTGTATTGTGGCCCGAAAAAATACGAAAGCCGGAAATGATGGGACAGCTCTCTAGAGCATAAACATAGATAGAAATACGTATTTATATTTATGGACCATAAAGAGCACAATTTTTAGCAGAGAGTGTCGAGCATGGTGTCGAGCAGTCAACAAGGGTTGATGCATGTGAGTACTCTCAAAACAAAACGAACAAACACATTAAAACGATGGCTAGCTGTTGTTAGCTGTTTGTGCTACCCGCCTCACTTCCGGGCTTCACTGATTCGCTAGCCCTCCACTAATCAAATTGCTCCAAATGAAAGACGGTCGGCCGCCGCCCGACGACCTCTACGTCGGCCGACGTCACGGCACACACCAAACAGATTCGTCTTTTTTTTTGACGACGGCGATTATCGGGCTGGTGTGTCCTGGCCTTTATAAATAGCAGGTTTGAAAAATGTAAATTTACTCAAGTACATAGCTTTCAGCATGACCATTTACAGAGCATAGGCTGTGTATTAACACCAGTACCAGTATTATGATTTTGTGTGTACAGTTTGGTAATTTGTACTATTACTCAAATAAAGGATCTCGATACTCAGTCCACCACTGGAGAACACACACACACACACACACACACACACACACACACACACACACACACACACACACACACACACACACACACACACACACACACACACACACACACACACACACACACAGAGGAGCCGATGCGAACAATTTATTTTGGACAGATTGTATAGGAGCATAACATGTGTCTTCATATGGATGTTTGAGCTTCAGTGAGCTTTATAACTGTGTGTGTGTGTGTGTGTGTGTGTGTGTGTGTGTGTGTGTGTGTGTGTGTGTCTACATTTTGTCCGGTTCTCCCTTTGGGACAGGCCGTTAAAGGGCTGTTTGAGGGTTAACACTAGGTTTTAAGGACAGGCCTTTAAAGGGCTGTTTGAGGGTTAACACTAGGTTTTAAGGACAGGCCTTTAAAGGGCTGTTTGAGGGTTAACACTAGGTTTTAAGGACAGGCCTTTAAAGGGCTGTTTGAGGGTTAACACTAGGTTTTAAGGTTCAGGTATGAAGTAGGTTTATGTTAGGGTTAGTGTAAGGGTTGGGGTTAGGCATTTAGTTTGGATGGTTAGGGTTAGGGTAAGGGGCTAGGGAATGCATTATGTCAATGAGTGTCCTCACAAGTATAGCTATACAAACGTGTGTCTGTCTATGTGTGTGTGTGCGCCTGTCCGTCTGTCTGTCTGTGTGTGTGTGTGTGTGTGTGTGTATCTCTGTGTACATACAGTATATCTGTGTGTGTATATGTCCGTCTGTGTTATATCTGTGTGTGTGTGTGTGTGTGTGTGTGTGTGTATATGTCCGTCTGTGTTATATCTGTGTGTGTGTGTGTGTGTGTGTGTGTGTGTGTGTGTGTCCTGGGGCGCCACGCAGAAACACAAAGGTAAAACAGATGTTGACAATCAGCTGGTTTCTCTCTCTCTGTCTCTCTCTCTGACTCTTTCTCCCTCTCTCTCTCGCTGTCTCTCTCCCTCTCCCTCTCCCTCTCCCTCCCTCTCTATCTCTCTCTCTCCCTCTCTCTCTCTCTCTCCCTCTCCCTCCCTCTCTCTCCCTCTCTCCCTCTCTCCCTCTCTCTCTCTCTCTCTCTCTCTCTCTCTCTCTCTCTCTCTCTCTCTCTCTCTCTCTCTCTCTCTCTAGCAGGAAGGGGAAACACACATATTGGGAAAGTTATTCCATTTTGGGGCGAAATAAAGGAATTGAATACATGTGTCGAGGGTTGGGTGTGTGTGTGTGTGTGTGTGTGTGTGTGTGTGTGTGTGTGTCCGTCCGTGTGTGTGTGTGTGTGTTTTTACAAGCTTCTTGATTTGGCTGTTAACAGAAAAATTTGATTTACTTATCACTAAAATAATTCGCTGAAAAGGTGGAGTCAGTGATTCTGGAGAACGCTTGTTGTCTAAATCACTTTTTGTCAAAATCAGTGAATATCTCCTCATGATCCACTACCTGTCTGTACTGTGTGAATATCTCCTCATGATCCACTACCTGTCTGTACTGTGTGAATATCTCCTCATGATCCACTACCTGTCTGTACTGAGTGAATATCTCCTCATGATCCACTACCTGTCTGTACTGTGTGTGGGCTGAAAAAAAGAATCATTGTTAATACACAGCCTAGGCTCTGTAAACTGGTATATAGAGAAAGTATAGGTAAGCAAAGGATGCCCACCATAGCTAGCAACATGCCCGTTTACAGAGCCTAGGCTGTGTATTAACACTGGATTTTTTTTCCAGCACACACACAGTACAGACAGGTAGTGGATATTCACTGATTTTGTCCAAAAGTGATTTCGACAACAAGCGTTCTCCAGAATCACTGACTACACCTTTAGCTCTTAAAATAAAAAAAATAATTAATTGAAGACAGACAGTGTTTTCTGAGGAAGTTGTTTTATTTGTTTTTTGGCATTTTTTATGCTTTATTGATAGTGTAGAGACAGAGTTGAAATGGGGCAGAGAGGGGAGTGACATGCGGAGAACGACCGCGGGCGGGAATTGAACCCGGGTCCGCTGCTGGCCGAGGCCCATGGGGGGGAGACGCCCTACCAACTGAGCTAAGGGCCCCCCCCCCTCCCCCACAGACAGTGTTTTCTGAGGATGTGTTTTATTTGTTGCACATGCTGCTGTTTAATGAAAGCTTTTATTTCCATCACAAATAATTTTTATTTTCAAAACATTCTTATTTTCTAAAGTTTATCAACATGGAACAATTGAGCCTCTCTCTGTCTCTCTACAAATTCAACCATGTTAATGTGTGGAAATAGTGACTTTTTCTCACAGTAAGACATCAGAAAAAATCACATAGACAAATTGCCAACAAGTGTACACACTTCTTAGCATTGCCATGGTTTCAAATATGAATTTGGGTTTGTATGTTACTGCCGATTTCATTTAAAAAAAAAACAAAATGTAAGTCAATCTACAGATGGTTACTTTTTATTTAAAATTCGAGTAATCCCCGCCCTGCCACTTGTGTCATGGTTGTTGTGTCCTTGGGCAAGACACTTCACCCACCTTGCCTCGTGTGAATGTCGATAGTTAGCCTGCTGCTATCGGTGTATGAATGTGTGTGTGAATGGTAACGTGGGAAAGGGAAACAGGTCTCCCTTGTAAAAGAGTCTCCGGTCTCAATGGGATTTACCTGTAGGAATAAAAAGGCTAATTGAATTCAAGTTATCTGCATAAAGGCAAAAATGAGGCGTTGAGTTGATCAATTCTTTATTTTTTTTATTTTTTTTTGTTGTAACAGGAAAACAGAATCTGTGGAAAATTACGAGAGGAATAGTCACAGCTTTCAGAATGTGAAAACAAACCTTATGAACACACACACACACACACACACACTCACTAACTCACTCACTCACACACTCTCTCTCACACACTCACTCACTCACTCACTCACTCACTCACTCACTCACTCACTCACTCACTCACTCACTCACTCACTCACTCTCACTCACACTCTCTCTCACACTCACTCACTCACTCACTCACTCACTCACTCACTCACTCACTCACTCACTCACTCACTCACACTCACTCACTCACTCACTCACTCACTCACTCACTCACTCACTCACTCACTCACTCACTCTCTCACTCACACTCTCTCTCACACTCACTCACTCACTCACTCACACACTCACTCACTCACTCACTCACTCACTCACTCACACTCTCTCTCACTCACTCACTCACTCACTAACTCACTCACTCACTCACTCACTCACTCACACTCTCACTCACTCACTCACTCACTCACTCACTCACTCACTCACTCACTCACTCACTCACTCACAC
>CASHTC010001008.1:2500-13161 GCA_949357725.1 Hyperoplus immaculatus | reverse complement strand
GAAAAATGTGATTTTCGCGGACCAGCTTGGCCTCGCTCTCACCAAAATCAAGGTCTTTTCTGCACTGCGCGACCCGATAGAAATCCCTGTCAACATCACGAAAATGCTCGAATCTGCACTGAAGCTCAATCTGGATCTCCCCACCGCTGAAAAAGCAAAAGACGAATTAGTTCTAGATTTCTCCCAGCCGTCTTCCGACTACCTCGGCTTCCGTCTGAACTTGGAGAAGAATTCGGTGTGCTTGGAGCATTGCGTGCTGAAAGAAAAATCTCTGGCTGGGACCGTCAAAGTCCGAAACATCTCGTTCGAAAAGGCCGTCAAACTGCGCCTCACGTTCGACTCCTGGACGACGCACACCGATGTGGAGTGTGTGTTTGTGAGAAATTCTTACCAGAGCTCGTACTGTGACACCTTCTCTTTCCAAGTGTCTCTACCGGAGGATTTAAAGCCCCACGAGAAATCCGAATTCGCCGTTTGTTTCGAGACGGGCGGGCAACAGTTTTGGGACAGCAACGGCGGACAGAACTACAAAATCATTTGGATGTCCATGAAGAAAGTTCATGGCGATTCTTTTCACTTTGGGACTCACGGTGTCCGCTATGGAAGTCCCACTTTATCACATGGACTCATGCCCGACTGGCCAATGTACGCCGGACATGAAAACGCCGGACCGTACTACTGAACAACTCTGTGTGTGTGTGTAAAATGTTTTAAAGGGGCCTCCCAGGAACTTTCAGTCTGTGTTAATTCTAGCGCCCCCCTTTGGACAAAAGCAGTAGTGTTTTTACCACGCCAGCTGTTGTTCCTGGGTGAGTGTGTATACCCATGACAAAGGCATTAGAAAATTCAGGGTCGTACTACTGATCAAATAAACGTAAAGCAAAATGATTAATTGTTTAATGCCCTGTCTGTCTGTCTGTACTGTGTGTGCCCTGTCTGTCTGTACTGTGTGTGCCATGTCTGTCTGTACTGTGTGTGCCCTGTCTGTCTGTACTGTGTGTACGCTGAAAAAGAATCCAGTGTTAATGCACAGTTTAGCCTCTGTAAACGAGACAGACGACAGGTAGCGGATCATGAGGAGATTTTCAATGATTTTGAGAAAAGTGATTCTGACATCAAGCGTTCTCCAGAATCACTGACTACACCTTTTTTTTTTTAAACTGTATTTTTTTACTAATACAATGTGAACATACTACAGAATACAGATATATTATAGGCCTATTCTTGCACTGAACAAAAAAGGATAATTTTATTTTGTTCATAATGTACATATACTACAACAATTCAAACCTCAACCTCGACTACCAGTGAAGCTAAACGGGACTGAAAGCCAAGACTTAGTAGTTGTCTTCGTGTGATCCTAATTGTGCATTTCATTGTTTGAAACGAGCGAAAAAATTCTATTTTATAATATTCTTCAAAGGTTCCTGTAAATATATATATATATATATATCGTCACTTAAACTTCTAGCTGAAAATAAATTATGGTTGATGATTTTAAACTTTCCCTGCGTTCCGAATCACAAACGTTTTCTTTTTTAACTTAACTACATACTTAAATCATTCTGGCTTGAGCACTGAAAAGTACAATTGGGTTTAATTAAGGGTGTTATCTGGGTATTTTTAGCCAAACATGCAGGTGTTGGGACATCCCAAATCTTTTTTTTTTTTTTTTTTTTTTCTTTCTCTAGCATACTAAGTAGTGTGTAAAATATGGGGACTGGAACGCGGGGGGAAATTCTGAGTACAATTTAAATGTTTTCAAATGTTATGTATAGACAGAAATTTAACATTGCACGTCCTAAATCTTGTTTCTAACGTATGTAAGTATGCGGACTGGAACGCGGGGAAAATTCTGACTACTAATATGTGTTTAAAATGCTTAAATAGACAGAAATATACAGAGATTAAGCTAGGAGAACAATCGATACAGAGAGGGTTTGTTTGTATATATAAGGGCTTGAAGAGTGATTGGGCTATTTGCAGGTACATGTCCATTTCGACGGACTGGCCTTTAAGTTTAATATTTTACAGAATGTGTTGCTACACAGTCGACTTTATCTGGTTTTCTGTTTCACAATCATGTTTAAAGTGCACGTCAGCATGTTATTACATCAGTCGCTGCGTGTGTGTGTGTGTGTGTGTCGCTGTGTGTGTGTGTGTGTGTCGCTGTGTGTGTGTGTGTGTGTGTGTGTGTGTGTGTGTGTGTGTGTGTGTGTGTGAAAAAGTTGTTTGACCGACTTTTTTTTTTTCTTTTTGCTGTATGAGATTAGTTGGCCAGAACTGAACACTATAAGGTCTTGTGTATGTGAAGGATAAGTTATCTCAACAAAAGATTATAAGCACACACACACACTCACACACTCACACTCTCACACACACTCACACTCTCACACACACACTCACACTCTCACACACACACACTCACACTCTCACACACACTCACACTCACTCTCACACACACTCACTCTCACACACACACACACACTCACACTCTCACACACACTCACTCACACACACTCACTCACACACACTCACACAGACACACTCTCACACACTCTCACACACTCACACACACTCACACACACACTCACACTCTCACTCACACTCTCACACACACACTCACTCACACTCACACACTCAAACACACACACACACAGCATGTCATTACACACGTCACTTGTCGTGAAATTCTTGTTCGTACTTTTTGTTAATCAATTGAGAATGTTTCGAGAACCTTTTTCGAACCATTTGCATTTGTATTTGAACCGGACATGTTGAAATGATTTGCCCAAAATGTGAACGTCTGTAATTTATCGTTGATTGCTCCAGTCCTTTCCTTCGCTACAATGGTGAGGTCTCATGTTGAAGTATAACATCACTGTTCAAACACGTAATTTCATAAAAAATTATGCTGTTGCAATTTGCGCATTGTAAGCTCTTGTTTGGTGTATTTATAGGTTTTTTTTTAAACCACACACACACACACACACACACACACACACACACACACTGAGACAAACAGACACACACACACACACTAAGACAAACAGACACACACACACACACAGTTTTTAAACAGTTTAATTGTGATGTGAGGCGATATAATGTGCTGCTTTGTTTTACCCTGAGTTTACAAGAGACAATAAAATTAAATATTTTTAAGAATTTCAGTTTCAGTTTGGTTTTATTTGAGCACAAAAAGATGTTTTGAATTCTGGAGAACGCTTGTTGTCAAAATCAGTGAATATCTCCTCATGATCCACTACCTGTCTGTACTGTGTGAACATCTCCTCATGATCCACTACCTGTCTGTACTGAGTGAATATCTCCTCATGATCCACTACCTGTCTGTACTGAGTGAATATCTCCTCATGATCCACTACCTGTCTGTACTGAGTGAATATCTCCTCATGATCCACTACCTGTCTGTACTGAGTGAATATCTCCTCATGATCCACTACCTGTCTGTACTGAGTGAATATCTCCTCATGATCCACTACCTGTCTGTACTGAGTGAATATCTCCTCATGATCCACTACCTGTCTGTACTGTGAGGGTGTGTGTGTGTGTGTGTGTGTGTGTGTGCTGGAAGAAAATCCATTGTTAGTACACAGCCTAGGCTCTGTAAACAGGCATGTTTCTAGCTACAGTGGGCTTCCTTTGTTTACATACCAGTTTACAGAGTCTAGGCTGTGGATTAAACACTGGATTTTTTTCAGTGCACACACAGTACAGACAGGTAGTGGATCATGAGGAGATATTCACACAGTACAGACAGGTAGTGGATCATGAGGAGATATTCACTCAGTACAGACAGGTAGTGGATCATGAGGAGATATTCACTCAGTACAGACAGGTAGTGGATCATGAGGAGATATTCACTCAGTACAGACATGTAGTGGATCATGAGGAGATATTCACTGATTTTGACAACATGCGTTCTCCAGAATCACTGACTACACCTTTTAGTTATGTTAAAGCATTATTTGGTGTGTGTGTGTGTGTGTGTGTAACCTCCATATCTGTGGACGTGACTTGTACGTCATACTCCAGTGTTTATTCTGCAGGGGAAATAAGTTCACTCTTGCAACAGTAGCACTGGCTGTCTTCACATACAGACAGACAGGCAGATAACCAAACATGATACTGTCCTACTTATTTAAAGCTACAGTGTGTAGAATTAATTGGTATTTTTCATAACAGGCTTGGTAGAAATTAAATAAATGGGGCGTCTGTGGTGAAGTGTGTAGGGCGGTCGTCCACTGGGTTACAGGGTCGCTGGTTGGATCCCCCGTCTCCCCGCCACATGTCCAAGTGTCCCTGGGCAAAGAGACACTGAACCCTAAATGTCTCCTGATAGTTAGCTTGCACCCTGCGTGGTAGCTGCTGCTGCTATCGGAGTATGAATGTGAAAGGAAAACAGGTTTCCCTTGAAAAAGAGTCTCCGGTCTCAATGGGATTTACCTGTCGAAATAAAGGTTAAAAAAATAAAAATAACATATGAGCAGAAATAACCAGTAAGGACGTAGATGTCCTGCTGTTAAAAGTCATTTAAAATGGCAGGCGAGACACTGCAGGAAAAAACTAATCAAAGGTCCAAAACGTTCCTAAAAACTTGCTGAAAATGCGTTTTTATCCCATAAGGACCCACGGTGACATCCAGGTCACACACACTTTGAATGTCCCAAAATTTTCCTCATACAGGTTTATACTAAATTTTTACTCATTAAGTCCCTTAGTGACACATACTCAACATCCTGGTGTGGTTGTCATGTGACAGCCATGTGACTGTGTCAGGAAGTGACTTCCCAAAGACTGCAGTGTGACAGCTGCACACAATTAGAGAAATTTGCAAATTTCAAAAGCGTGTTAATCTTTTGCTAAATTCAAAATACATTTGAACACATTTAAACAAACAACACATTCTAATATTAGGGTTCAAAAAACAAGTTTGGATAATATTTTGGATTAAAAGGTTGGGTTGGTTGAAAGTTGTTGATCGGGTATCTCAGATTAAACTGTGTATGGTACATAAGATTTTAAATGGGGATGTTCCCAAATATTTTAGAAACTATTTTAATCGTGTAAGTGAAGTTCACACACATGCCACTAGGGGTAGCACCACTGATTTTGTACCACCAAGGGTGAGGACCAACATGGGAAAGGATTCCTTTTTTTATACGGGTGCTGCACTGTGGAACAGGTTACCGGGAGCACTCAAGGTGGTCGGGAGTTTGGGCAATTTTAAAAAGGCCCTAAAAACATGGCTCAGGCATAATTAGGCTTGCCTTAGTGGGGGTCATTGTTGTGTGTGTGATTTTTATGTATGTGTATATTTTGTGTATGTCTTGTGTACAGGGACCACAATGGAAATAAGCCTTTGCGCTTTTTTGTGTCCATCCCTCCCTGGCTATTTATGTATTTTAATGTGTGACAGAGTGCTGTTCATGTTTTTATATCAAAATGGTCAAATAAAATCATTCATTCATTCATTCAAAAAAAAAAATAAAAAATTGAGAAAACATCGGATATGTGGTCTAGTCTGTGATCCATCCCTCATATTCTTCCCATAAGTAGAACTGGGTGCGGGTTCTTATGTGTTAAGACCTGTAGGCTACATAGTATTTTTTGATTTATAAAATTAAAAAAAGTCTGTATCCAAACTCTGTTCTGTAAAAACTTTGGACTCTAATATGTTAAAAAAAAAAATAATAATACCAGTAATCAACTGTTAAAAACAAAAAGGAACAGGCTAAAAATACACACTGCCTGTGTGTGTGTGTCTGCCTGTGTGTGTCTCTGTCTGTCTGTCTGTCTGTCTGTCTGTCTGTGTCTCTGTCTGTCTGTGTGTGTGTGTGTGTGTGTGTGTGTGTGTGTGTGTGTGTGTGTGTGTGTGTAGCTATGACCATGTCATTTGTGATTTTTGTTTCAAATAAAAAACTGATCTGACTTTTCTCTTGCTGTTTCCCATAACGTCCTGTAGATGGCGACACAGTCCTATGTCTGACTGGCCATGAGGCACAATGCGCAGAAGAGTAGAACAATTAACTTACTGCGCACAAAAAGTTTTTTAGACTTTACCATGTTAATAAATGACAATAAACTTTATTTGTATAGCACTTTTTAAACAAAAAAAAACTGTGTGCAAGCTATTTCTAGTAGCTTTTATTAAAGGTGCAGTGTGTAATATGATATCATCAAGAACGTTCTACAAAGTTCTAGAATGCAACACTCCCTGGGTAACCCCAACCCTTTAGAATAATAACAGAAGCTACAGTGGCCTTCAAGGACAAGAACAATTCTACATTTTAAACAATGCACCTGATGACATTCCAACTATGACACTTTCAAGATGGCGGCACTAGGCCTTGGTCCAAGATATGCAAGGCAAGGCAAGGCAAGGCAATTTTATTTATAGAGCACATTTCAGGCACAGGGCCACTCAAGGTGCTTCACAGGGTTAAAATCAAATAAAGAATACAAATACAAAAAAAAAAAAAAAAAAAAAAAAAAAAAAAAAAAAATGAACAAATTTAAAACATGGATAAAAATACAACATTTAAATAAAAGAATTAAAACATTTTACCAAAAAAAAAAAAAAAAAAAAAAATTACAGGTTAAAAGGGAAACAAGAACGTTTTGAGACCCGATTTAAAAGAGCTGAGAGTCTCAGCGGACCTCAGACTCTCTGGCAGTCCGTTCCAGACATTGGGCGCATAAACGCTGAATGCCGCCTCTCCCTGTTTAGTCCTAGCTCTGGGGACTTTTAAAAGACCTGTCCCAGACGACCTAAGGGCTCTGGGCGGCTCATAACGTATCAGCAGATCAGTAATGTATTTTGGCCCTAAACCATTTAAGGCTTTGTAGACCATCATCGATATTTTAAAATCAATTCTTTGCGTGACAGGAAGCCAGTGTAAAGACCTAAGAACTGGGGTAATGTGATCTACTTTTTTGGTCCTAGTGAGGACTCGAGCAGCAGCGTTCTGAATTAGCTGAAGCTGTCTGATTGATTTTTTAGGAAGGCCTGCAAAGACACTATTACAGTAGTCAAGTCTACTAAAAATAAATGCATGGACAAGTTTTTCTAAGTCCTGCTGAGATATTAGCCCTTTAATTCTCGATATATTTTTAAGGTGGTAGTAGGCTGACTTAGTAATTGATTTAATGTGTTTTTTGAAATTCAAGTCGGAATCTATCACTACTCCAAGATTTCTAGCTTGGTGTGTGCTTTCTAACATAACAGATTTAAGCTGTGCGCTGACTTTTGATTGTTCATCCCTGGCACCAAAGACAATTACTTCAGTTTTGTCGCTGTTTAATTGAAGAAAGTTTTGGCACATCCAGTCATTGATTTGTTCAATGCATTTACTTAGTGCTTGAATCGGACCATAGTCTCCTGGTGATATGGTTATGTAAATTTGTGTGTCGTCTGCATAATTATGGTAGCATAATTTGTTTTTGTTCATAATCTGAGCTAGCGGTAGCATGTATATGTTAAACAGAAGAGGCCCAAGAATGGAACCTTGGGGGACCCCGCATGTAATATTTGTTCGCTCGGATGTGAAATTGCCTATTGACACATAGTAGTCTCTTTCCTTTAAGTATGATTCAAACCAGTTTAGCACAGTTCCAGAAAGTCCAACCCAGTTTGCAAGTCGATCTAGCAATATGCTGTGGTCAACTGTGTCGAACGCAGCACTGAGATCCAATAAAACTAATACAGAGCTTTTGCCACTGTCTGTGTTTAAGTGGATGTCATTGAGGACCTTAACCAGAGCAGTCTCAGTGCTGTGGTGTTGTCGAAAACCTGACTGAAAGACATCAAAGCAGTTATTCATTGCTAAGTAGTTATTTAGCTGATGATGAACAGCTTTTTCAATGATCTTGCTTAAAAATGGTAGGTTGGATATCGGCCTATAATTGTTCATGAGTGATGTATCTAGATTTTTCTTTTTTAGGAGTGGCTTGATGACAGCTGTTTTCAGGGCCTGTGGGAATACACCAGTGCGAAGGGACATATTGACAATTTCTAGGACATCTGAGGCCATACAGCTAAAAACAGTTTTAAAGAAGCCTGTGGGCAGAATGTCAAGGCAACAGGAGGAGGAGTTCAGGTGTTGTATAATGTCATCCAGGTTTTTCTTGTTTATCAGAAAAAACTCTGTCATGGCATCTGAATTTGTTTTAAATGGGTACAGAGATAAAACATATCTTGAACCTGGTATTGATGCAGTGACAGCTTGTCTTATTTTATGAATTTTCTCAGTAAAGAAGGAGGCAAATTCATTGCAGGCCCTCGTGGAAAGATGCTCAGACGCTACTGACACAGGAGGGTTTGTTAGCCTGTCAACAGCAGCAAACAGGGCATGTGCATTGTTGCTGTTTTTGGTGATGATGTCAGAGAAGAAAGACTGTCTTGCATTTCTTAGTTCTAGATTAAACGTGCGTAGTTTCTCTTTGAAGATGTTATAGTGAACATTTAGATTTGTTTTTCGCCACCTGCGTTCTGCTTTACGGCACTCTCTTTTTTCAATTCTGACCTGAGGGGTATTTCTCCAGGGGGACCTTTTTTTACCAGAGATGATTTTCACCTTGGTGGGTGCAATAGCATCGATAACATTTGTAATTTTTGAGTTGAAGTTACATACAAGCTCATTAACTGAGATACAGGGGAGGAGCGGGGACAGAGAAAATGCCTGGATAAATTGTTGACTCGTGTTTTCAGTAATATACCGTTTTTTGATAACCTTTGTTTTTGCAGTTGTGTTCAAAGATATTGTACTCCCAAAAAACAAACATGAATGGTCGGAGAGACCCACATCAGACACTAAAAGGTTTGAAATGTCCAGGCCCTTTGAAATTAATAAGTCCAGGGTGTGACCTTTGTTATGTGTAGGCTGGTTTACGTGTTGGTAGAGTCCAAAATTTTCCAGTACATAGCATAGTTCTTTAGCACTTCTGTCCTCGGGTTTGTCCACATGTATATTAAAATCCCCAACAATCAATAAACAGTCAAACTCCATACAGATTACAGACAGTAGTCCAGTAAGGTCATCAAAAAAGTTTGCACAGTATTTAGGTGGCCTGTAGATATTAATAACAATAGCTTGAGAGGCTGAATTTAACTTGAGAGCCACATATTCAAATGAAACAAAGTTTCCATAAAACATCTTTTTGCATGTTAAAGATTCATTAAATAAAATAGCAACTCCACCACCTTTCCTATGAGCTCTGGCCTCACTCTCGAAAGTGTAGTTGGGGGGGGTTGAAATGTGCAGAAATATGGACATATATGAGACCCTTTCAAAGGGGAAAAAAATATTCAAAACATTTTTTTCAGCTATTATGCACTAAATTAAATGTACATATGGATATTATAATTAATTTCTACAAAATCTGCTAGGAAATAAAACCCCAAATTCTACACACTGCAGGTTTAAGACTTCACATAACCTATGTTAATGTGCGCACACCTTTAACAACTAAAAGGGTCACAAAAAGCTACTTTATAAAACAATGTTAACGATAATGTAGCGTAGTAGAGTCTGGGAAAAATTCTGCAACCATAAATGTTTTTGTTTTCCACATTTCTTACTGGATTTCTTTGTAATTTGAAGCTGTTGAAACCAAATTAAGTGCGGGGCGAATAAAATAAGTATGCACAAATATATTTACAAATAGCTTCGTATGCCCAATGTTTATAATAATGTATCTACTTCAAATTCTATGAACAATTCTGCAACCTACATTTTTTCCTACTCATAATTCTTGTGTGAAAACTATTCGGAGCTATCGACACCAAAGCCGGGCGAAAACACTTTCCCTATAGTCCCATAATAGCCTGTGTTACCGTCCCTCCCTCTTTCCTCCAGGGTGGGTCAGAAAGAGGAGGGGCCTTTAGCGGGGATCTGACGCAGTGTGAGCGGATCCGCGGAAAGAGACACACGCATCGGATCCAGAAAAAGAACCAGAGGGGGGTAAAAAAAAAAAGCATCCACAACAACCATGCCACCAGCGGGACATTGCGAAAAACATAGCGGGGATTTGGTGCCATGAGGTCGGATAAGAGGGACAGCGTGCACCCGCTACTCTGGAGCTATTTTCTGGGTCTTTTGTGGGGATGATACGTCCATGGATTACACGCAGGAGCTTTTAACGGTGGCTTGGGTGGTTTGTTTTCATTGTGTGCTGGAGAGGATAGGATCAGGATGCACACACACACACACACACACACACTCACACACACACACCTACGGAAAGCCTAAAAATTCGCGATTTTAATTGATTTTAATTGGTGTATTCAGCACTCGCTAAAAACAACAACAGTAGCGTGACAATGATACATTTACGAGACATTTTGTGATCAATTTGACATGCAGAGGGAAGCGAGAAAGGCTTCAAAAGGGCTGGGCACGTTGGGTGTCCTACAGTTACTCAACCATACACAGGCTTACATGAGGAGATAGTCCATGAGAAAGGGCGTACAAACATTTTCAATAATGGACGCAAACTGCCTTTTCTATGCGAAGGGTTTGCGTTGAATTCTGATATTCCTGAAGGACACACACACACACACACACACACACACACACACACACACACACCTCACCTATCCTATCCACCATGCTTCCACTGCTACAACCGCCTCCATGAAA
>CASHTC010001007.1:72500-75000 GCA_949357725.1 Hyperoplus immaculatus | reverse complement strand
GTTTACATACCAGTTTACAGAGCCTAGGCTGTGTATTAATAACTGGATTATTTTTCAATGCACACACAGTACAGACAGGGAGCGGATCATGAGGAGATATTCACTGAGGCATAAGTCAAAAAGAAAATATCCATAAAATAATGTCAGTGGAAAATCTAATGTCTCAAAAAGGAATATGTAGGTTCCTCAACGTTAAAGGACTACTTCCCCCATAATGAACCAGCGTTCTATCATTATAAAATCACTATTATAATATAATGAATGAGGTTTTTCTTCCCTCAGTCTTCCCTCAGTCTTCCCTTGGCCCCAGCTGTCCTGTTAATCCTGACCCTTACTGTGATGTCACAAGAAGGAAACTGTAGGGTTAGACAGTGAGACCATAAAACACTCTTTCTGCCTTTTCTCGGGCTAGGATGAACCGATTTCAATCTTTTTGGCACATTTACACTAAATAGGATCTCAGAGTTCAATAAACCTTCATATTCCAACTGGTGAAGTAGGCCTTTAAGAGCTTTATAAACGAGTTAAAGGACTTTAAAATCAATGTTAGGGGGGAATAGGGAGCAACTATGAAGACTGCATTGTAGCTTATTCATGTGAATAAGCATTAGTCCTGGTAGAAACACCACTAGTCAGTATTCGTGTGTTGGTTTCTGCCGCCACCTGCTGGTCAAACTTCTCACTGCAACAAAAATAACATGAAACTCACCCTGCGTTCCAAATCGCATACTCTTTCTTTTTTCTATTCTACATACTACATCTGACCATAAAAATAATCTAGTTAGGATGCAGTAGGCATACTATTGGGACATACTTTAACTTATTTATTTCATCCTAACATGGCTCCTTGATCTTGCCTCTTCTTTTATACAGGTGAAACTCGAAAAATTAGAATATCGTGTAAAAGTTCATTTATTTCAGTAATTCAACTTAAAAGGTGAAACTAAAATATTATATAGACTCATTACATGCAAAGTGAGATATCTCAAGCCTTTATTTGTTATAATTGTATTTAATATGGCTTACAGTTTATGAAAACCCCACATTCAAAATCTCAGAAAATTTTAATATTACATGAAATCAATAAAAAAGGGATTTTAAATACAGAAATGTCGACCCCTCTATAAAGTATAATCATGCATATGTTCTCAGTACTTGGTTTGGGCCACTTTTGAATGAATTCTTGCCTCAATTCCAATTCATTTTCCATGATATTCTAATAATACGAGTATCACCTGTATCCGTCTCATCCCCGGTTGTTTTCATACGGAGGCTCCGTCGATGTGACGTCACTTCCGGTACGCACTGGATTGTGGGTCAGAATCGGCCAAATAGCATGCTGTTTTCAACACTGAAAATCTCGGCCGGATGTAGTAGGACATCCGGGTATTTCTAACCATCCTAAATCTGACCACAAATCTTTTTTCTACCATACTAAATGGTAGGTAGTATGGGGATTGGAGCGCAGGGCAAATCCAGAGGGGAGAAGCTGCCGTCCTAATCTAATGTGTTTTCTGTTTAGAACATAAACTAGAATGAACACAAACTGAAAGTTCCTCGGAGCACCTTTAAATAAATATACCAAACACACACACACATACACACACACACACACACACACACACACACACACACACACACACACACACACACACACACACACACACACACTTCTGTAAATGTGTATATTTAAGTTAAAACAGGTTATTTAAGTGTGCAAACAAAAGCTTTTCCTTCCTATTTATGTTGTATCGTATGTAGACTTTAATGTGTATAAAGTTTCTGAGGAGTTTATTAAGGAGGCGTTTGGTCGTAGTAGATAACTTTATTATTCCCGTGGGGCATTTTGGTACCGTCGCACTTCATGACAGGACATCAGACATACAGCCCCGGAAAAAATGAAGAAACCAGTCTGGATTTTTCTTCAATCTTCATCTCTACAGTACTTAATGGAAATGCTCTTAATGACAAAACGTGTATAGGAATTTGGTAGTAGAAGTGTTGTCAGCAGTTTATATTATAAAACCAAAATGTTCATTCTACTCAAACATATGCCTATAAATAGTAAAACGAGAGACACTGAACATTTGGAGCGGTCTCTTAATTTAAACTATACACTACAACGCACTATACACCATTGGATATGACCAGGCCAGCTGGACATCTAGCTTATTCTGACTGATTTAAGGCTTGTGTTACAAAAGAAAATAGGGCCTGTGTTCCAAATCATACTCTTTCTTTTTACTACACTACATACTAAAGTACAGAAGAGTTTTAGTCTTTTTACTACACTACATACTAAAGTACAGAAGAGTTTTAGTCTTTTTACTACACTACATACTAAAGCACAGAAGAGTTTTAGTCTTTTTACTACACTACATACTAAAGCACAGGAGAGTTTTAGTCTTTTTACTACACTACATACTAAAGTACAGAAGAGTTTTAGTCTTTTTACTACACTACATACTAAAGTACAGAAGAGTTTTAGTCTTTTTACTAC
>CASHTC010001007.1:25000-67500 GCA_949357725.1 Hyperoplus immaculatus | reverse complement strand
CATAATCTTGAGCCAAATAACTAGATGAAGTTTTTCTTTCTCTTCCAGCTCCGGCGAAAGACATCGAAGCAGCGTTTCATCCCAATGGTGAGATAGTTACTGGACATTTCACAGACCATTTTTTAATCAAAATCACCTCGTAAAAACATGAAACAAACTCATAAAATTACTTCAGCACTAGAACTAACAGCAGATGCTATCGCCACGTGTTAATATATTTTTGACCTTTTCAAAAGAATCTACACAAAGCACTTGGAAGTAAGATGGGGGTGTTGTTTGTTAAAGATGGAGGCAGTGATTCTGGAGAACGCTTTTTGTCAAAATCAGTGAATGTCTCCTCATGATCTGCTACCATATAAAAATACCAAAAGAATCCACCATATTGTTAGTAGTAAAGATAGTGGTGGCTGCTATTACATCTACGGTGCCCACCATCCCTACCATTGTGTACCATATAGATTAGTCAATAAACGTATGTCATGGCACCTGGATTGATTTTGTGTCTGTCCAGCAAGTCACGTTAAAATAAAAACATCTGGGGCGCCCTTAGTTCAGTTGGTAGGGCGTCCCCCCGCCCCCCCATGGGCCTCGGCCAGCAGCAGACCCGGGTTTGATTCCAGCCCGCGGTCGTTCTCTGCATGTCACTCCCCTCTCTGCCCCATTTCAACTCTGTCTCTACACTATCAATAAAGCATAAAAATGTATTTAAAAGTAAAAAAAATTAAATAAAAAACATCTATGTGCCTGTCAAACTATATTAAAAAACTCACTGACATATTTTTCATTTTCATCTCTTTTTTTCCTCCCTCCATGAACTCTTTGCAAACCAACCCGATGAATGCTGCAGCTCTGAAGGTAAGACACTGCAGCAGTACATCAGAATCTAAATTACTTTAGATAGATAGATAGATAGATAGATAGATAGATAGATAGATAGATAGATAGATAGATAGATAGATAGATAGATAGATAGATAGATAGATAGATAGATAGATAGATAGATAGATAGATAGATAGATAGATAGATAGATCGATCGATCGATCGATAGATAGATAGATAGATATCTCTGACCCACGGTACAGTAGGAACAATACAATGACATAAAGTAGAATAAGATAAAGTAAATATGTTCTAAATACTAAATAGTGCAAGGGTACCAAATAACACGGGATATATAAAATAGAATAGAAAGTACAGACAGACAGACGGACAGACGGACGGACGGACGGATAGATAGATAGATAGATAGATAGATTGATAGATAGATAGATAGATAGATAGATAGATAGATAGATAGATAGATAGATAGATAGATAGATAGATAGATAGATAGATAGATAGATAGATAGATAGATAGATAGATAGATAGATAGATAGATAGATAGGATGATATGATGATATGATGCAACTTACATTATAAAATGATTTTAATCCATGTTTTGGTGTGTGTGTGTGTGTGTGTGTCTGTCTGTGTGTCTGTGTGTCTGTCTGTCTGTGTGTCTGTCTGTGTGTCTGTCTGTGTCTGTCTGTCTGTCTGTCTGTCTGTGTGTCTGTCTGTGTGTCTGTCTGTGTCTGTCTGTCTGTGTGTCTGTCTGTCTGTCTGTGTTTCTGTCTGTGTGTCTGTGTGTCTGTCTGTCTGTCTGTCTGTGTAGCAGGCGGGCAGTGAGGGAGCGCTCTGTCAGGAGGAGAGTGTGTGTTCCAGCAGCAGCACGTTGGCTTCATCGGTCATAGAAGTCGAGAGCCACAGACAACCGGGGCTGACTACACAGACAAGGACTAACCACGAGGTATAATACTTCATTTAATTTTTATTTATTATTAATTAATTAATTTATTTGTTTGTGTGTTTTTATGATTGATAATTCATTTAAAAATATATATATATATATTATTTTATGTTTTATTGATTTGATGTCATTAATTTACCTTTATTTGTTTGTATGGTTGATAATTAATTTCTATTTTATTTTTATTAATTTTATTTTTATTATTTTTATTTTTTTTATTAATTTTATTAATTATTTGTTTGTGTGTTTTTATGATTGATAATTCATTTAAAAAATATATATATTATTTTATTTTTATTAATTTTTTTGTCATTAATGAACCTTTATTCGTCTGTATGGTTGATAATTAATTTAGATTTTTTGTTTAGTTTTTATAAATGTTTTGTGGACATTTATTTGTTTGCATGGTTGAATTATTCTTTTATTTTTGTTATCCCATTGAGATCGGAGACTCTTTTTCAAGGGAGACCTGTTCCCATTCCCATGTTACCATTCACACACACGATAGCAGCAGCAGCTACCACGCAGGGTGCAAGCTAACTATCAGGAGACATTTAGGGTTCAGTGTCTCTTTGCCCAGGGACACTTGGACATGTGGCGGGGAGACGGGGGATCGAACCACCGATCCTGTAGTTGAGGGTCGACTGCCCTACACACTTCACCACAGCCGGCCTAAAGTGAATAGTTTGAATTAATAGTAAATTCAAATGTGACTATTTCATGAGGAAGACAGACAGGCAGACACACACACACACACAAACACACACACACACACACACACACACAAACACACACACACACACACACACACACACACACACACACACACACACACACACACACACACACACACACACACACACACACACACACACACACCCCTCAATTGATCTCTCCAGTATAAATAAAGGTTAAATGAAAATGTGTCTGTTTTCAGGAGGGGGATGATGAGGAGGAGTTGCCCCCCCTCAGTGCCCCCCCCACTCTGTCCATCACAGAGGAGATTCTGGAATTCATCAACCAGAGCCGAGCCAGAGAGGGACTGACCGCCATTTATAACAACGCCACGGTGAGAATCAACATCTCTACGCTTTATGCAAAATATACGACTCAACTTAACACTAATGCTACTGGTTAGAGCCCCCCAAATCCAAGATGCCACTTTTTAATTATCAACTTTAAATCATACTCAATGACATAGTAACTTTAAAGGTATACTTGTCTAGCCTGGCATTCCCAGACCTGCCACTAGGCGCTGGCAAATTAAATTTGATGCGCCTGTTGTTCTGGACAATCTCCGTTGAAGCTTTTTCAAAAAGACCAGAAATCTGGGCTCATGTTTCAATTGGTTCTATCTAATATGGGCGCGCCAGAGCCCTTTATATGGTGCTCTGGGGCGGACGTAACCGGATGACGACAGTGACATGCATGCGACGTCGAAGCCGTGATAGTAAACATCAAAGATGGCTGCGGATATTTTGGTTGCGTTCCGAATCGCATACTTTCCACTATATAGTTTGGTAGAAAGAAGATTTAGGATGTCCCGATTCTTGTGGCCAGATTTAGGATGGTTAGAAATACCCGGATGTTCTACTTCATGTGGCCAAGATTGTTTGTGTTGAAAACTGCATCCTATTTGGGCAATTCTGACCCACAATCCAGCAGCGGACCCGGGTTCGATTCCAGCCCGCGGTCGTTCTCTGCATGTCACTCCCCTCTCTGCCCCATTTCAACTCTGTCTCTACACTATCAATAAAGCATAAAAATGCCAAAAAAATATCTTTAAAAAAAAAATTATAATAATTGTAATAGAACTCAAGTTACATCCTGATTCACCAATGCACTAAAGCTTTTGTGTTTTCTATTTTCATGTTCTAGTGCACTTTTTTGACCATAATAATAAAATCCAAGATGCCACTTTTTATTTATCCACTTAAATTCATACTCAATTACATAGTAACTTTAAAGGTGTACTTGTCAGTTATATTTTGTCAACACAAGATCAGAAAATTCTATGAGTATACTTTTAAAAAACACTGTTGTCTTAATTTTTTCTCCAGGAGCCAGTCATGGATACGCCCACCCTCAGAGAGGGCCACCCTCCATCAAACCAGACCAACTTCACCTGCCCCCTGCCCCCCGTCACCTGCCCTGCCAGCCCGGAACAAACACCCACAATGCAACAGAAGCAAAACACACAAACGGAAAGCGCCATCGAATGTCCGACTGCTGTTTTTGCAGAAGAAGAAGCAACTGAAACAATTGAAAACGAAAAAACTACGATTGAATGCCAAGAAATTCAAGAAATTCCAGATGCAATAAGTCAACAAGTGGAAAATGCAGTGTACACGGATGGAGAGATAGAAATGGACAGACAGATAGAAGATAAGACAATAATAGAAGTCGTAGAAGAAGAAGAAGTAGGAGTAGAGAGCATAATCGCTGCCACAACGCCAGACATTCCTACGTCTATTTCAGTCATAGAAGAAGAGAGAGAGATTTGCGGTAGTTGTCATTCTCCCAAAAAAATACTGACAAATACCGAGGCAATCATCATCACATCTTCAAACACAGACACCATCGCTTATTCCTCACAAAATCCTCCCCAAGACCTTCACCCTACCCCAAACCCAAACCCTAACCCCATCCCAAGACGCCAGCCACCAACTAGAGGGTCCCACCTTACCAAACGTGACAAGAAAATTATCGAGAAAATCAGGAGCTACTACGAGGCCGCGGCGGAGGCAGAAGAGTTGGAGGATGAAAATGAAGACTTGGATGGAGAAGGAGAGGCTTCAAGAAGACGAAATAGCTTCTCACAAATCCCATCTGGATTGGTTAAGGAGTCGGTGTCACGATTTGACGTGAACGGACAACAGGGGGAGACAGAGAGCGGGGAGAGAGAAAATTCGCAATACGAAACAACGGAAGCAATTCCTGAAGAGTTTAATGGAGGTAGTGGTCCGATTTCTAACCCTAGTCCACTCTTAGAAGATGCAGAGAATGCTGGACAAGGAGATGAACCAATACGATCCTTGGATTTTGATACAGAGGGTCACGTTAAGTCAGAATTGTCTACCAAAATGGAGGATAGTAAAATGCCAATTCAAGAAGGTCAGGATCCACAGTCTAACCCACACAGTCCTGTTAAAGAAGAGATGGAAGTTCTTGAGGATTATGAACAAGTCTTCAAAGGGCCATCTGACAAAGGACTTGAGGAAAGGCAGGATGACAAAATAAATGTTGTAGGAATTGTAGAGCAAGAAGAAGAACTATCTACTATTGAACAGTACAAGTGTAGTGATGATGAAACAACAAATATCATCCCCGCAAACGAAGCTGTTACAAACGGGCCTAAACCTAATCAAGCAGGACCGCCAGACCCAAACGGAAACCACGCAGAATCCCCGACGACTTTGCCATCTGCATGCGAAAAAACTGATTTTAATTTGGCTGAAACAAAACACAGAGATCAAGCAAAGACTTCAAGGAATCTCGAGGATCTCCCGAGTCAGATAAAAGTGGGTCGGTGGTCTCGGCATTCGAGGATTGTCACAGCCAACCGGGCCTTGTTCGAAGGCATGAAATCGGACGTAGCCGGGATCGGGTTGTTCGAGGCCAGCCCTGTTAGTGACTCGGTTCTGATGGAAAACTCAGAGCGAATTCTCAGCAAAGTCCAGAAATTGGCGCGGATGTACAGCGCTAATGCTAGCAACATGAAGGTACCACTGCATCAGAAACGAGGGACTGGCGTATGGAAGCAATCTTGGGGGTCCGGTAGATTGACTCAAACCAAGACTGAAAGCCCGACAGAGGCCTCGACGAAATGCCGGCAAACTCAACACCAAATCAGTCAACCAGGTTTTCATGAAGAGACCAAATACAAACAGAAAGAGAGTCACTTAGAGACCAAAGTTCACAGTGAAATCGTAACACAACCTCAAAGCCAGACACGGACACTTCAGTACCAAAGCCAGACTAAGACCAAGAACCAAAGCATGAGCCGGGAGGACCAAACCATCCAGGAGGAGAGGGTGATACATGGAGCAAAGAGCCTGACGAATGGTACGTTTCTAAAATGTCCTCTAGTGCTGCTTTTCCATTACATGATTGCGGCTCTACTTTACTCTTCTCGCCTTTTTTGTTTCTGTGTAAAAGTACCTGATACCTATACTTTTGGTACTTACACCTGTCAGGTTCCAAAACAGGAGGTAAAAAATTCAGCTATTATGCACTAAATTAAACGTACTTATGGATATTATAATTATTTTCTACAAAATCTGCTAGGAAATAAAACCCAAAATTCTACACACTGCAGGTTTTAACTAATGTATGATTTAGAATTAGAGTGGAAATAGAGATGTACAGCTTTGGATTTATTTTATTCATCCAAGGACATAGGCCTAATATTTTTTTTGTTTTGCAAAATAGGACTGTGAAATGTGAAAAAATTATTCTTTGGAGAAACATTTAAAAAACAATTGAAATGTTCTGAATGTTCTAAATGCAAAACCAATATGTTATTTGTTGATACGAAAAAGTCATATTTCTAAATATTTAAAAAAAAATATGTATCATTGTCAAAAGGACGAGCACTTCCCTTTAGAAAAAATAAAATTATCTATCTGCCTATTGATTATTTAAGGTGTCCAACACATTTTTAATCCTTACCAAGGTGTTTGTTTGCTGTTTTTTCTTCTTCTAGATGTCCAGGAAGCAGAGGTTTCGCCCTGTGAGCCGACGCTGTTCGGTCACGTGTTCGTCAAAGAGCAGCTGACACCGACCTGTCAACACCAGACCACCGGCTTCACCCTCTCCAGACCCAGGGACTTTATCTCCGCTTTGACCCAGGAATCAGACCCTAGTGTGGGCTGCAACTCTGGGGCAATCCCCCCTGATACATCCACGGCTCCTCCAGGGTCCAGGCATCATTTAAGAGCCCAACCCGAAGATCTGAGCTCCATTGTGGGCAGCCGATCCAGTGAAAATCCCCAGACTTCCACCAGGCCTGAGGAAAGTCTATTTACTTCTCTGAAAGGCCAGTCAGCCAGTAACTCCGGGTATATGTCCACTGATAGGCCTATGTCCGTGGGTTCTCCGGTATCCAGGCATCACGTCAGAACACAACCCCAAGATCGGAGCTCCATTTTGGGCTTGTCTTCCGCTAACAACACCCCCCTGACGTCAACCGTGCCATGGGATTGTAAAGCCAAAGAATTCACGGACTACTGCTCCACGAAATCCACTGGGAAAGGAGAAGGCCCGATTCAAAATGTTGAAGGTTATTCAGACAATGAGGAAAGAGAGAAAAGAGAAAGGTCAGTGGATGAAATTTACAGAAATGCATGGTGGTAAACGACATGTGTCTCAGGTGGTAGAGCGGGTCGGCTGATGATCAAAGGGTTGGAGGTTCGATCCCCGCCCTGCCACCTGTGTCATGGTTGTTGTGTCTTTGGGCAAGACACTTCACCCACCTTGCCTCGTGTGAATGTCGATAGTTAGCCTGCTATCGGTGTATGAATGTGTGTGTGAATGGTAACATGGGAACAGGTCTCTCTTGCAGAAGAGTCTTCGGTCTCAATGGGATTTACCTGTAGAAATAAAGGTTAAAAAAAATAAAAAATAAAATAACAGTAAAGAGAAGTGTAGTGGCTTTTGAAGGGGATATGAACTGTTGACAATAGATGTCAGTGTCTTGTCTCAGGGTTTTACCATTAATAGGTGCTTTAAAGGGGCACTGTGTAATGTGACATCATCAAGAAAGTTCTAGAAAGTTCTAGAATGCAACGCTCCCTGGGTAACCCCAACCCTTTTGAATAATAACAGAAGCTACAGTGGCCTTCAAGGACAAGAACAATTCTAAATTCTAAACAATGCACCTGATGACATTCCAAAAACATGGATGCCTCCATAAGACCTGCCTGCTCAATGTACAAAATGTAACATTAATATTCATAATTCTCCGCTCAGGAGGATAATTCAGATTATTGGCAGAGGTGATTTTACATCAACGAGGACATATTTATGAATGAGGATATTGATGTTAGCTAATAAATTACTTAAAATGTTACACAGTGTCCCTTTAAAGCGTGTTGTAAAAAAAAACACTTTTTGTCAAAATAAGTGAATATCTCCCCATGATCCACTACCTGTTCATACAGCGTGCACACTGAAAAAAAGCTGGTGTTAATACACAGCCTAGACTGTTAACGGGCATGTTGCTAGCTATGGTGGGCCTCCTTTTGTTTACATACCAGTTTAATAGGCCTTGTATAAATACCAGTTTTTTTCAGCGCACACACTAACACTCCAATAGGCCTGTTATCCATTGTCTCTGTCGGTCTGGACTCACTTTCTAAAGTTTGTGCGTCTTCCCTCTGGTTGTCTGCAGGTCCGATTTTTATTTATTTTTTATTCTTTATTAAATCAGTGTAAACGGTCCGACGAACCTTGCATGCACACAATGGATTGTTGAGTAGACAGTATGTAATATATACATGTTGAGTATGTGGGAGGGAGGACGTTAGTATGGCTTTTTGAACACATCCTTATACTCCTATTAGGCCTCTTATCCATTGTCTCTTTCAGTCTGGACTATTTCTAAAGTTCTTTTCTCCTCCTGTTTGTCTGCAGGTCCGATCTGACTGATAGATGTCTTATTTACTCTGGTAAAGTGGATTCAACTTCTGTTAACACCATTCGTCAGCCAGAAAACTCCGAGCCACTTCCTTCAGCTCACAGAATACCACCGTGGAAGACTTCCAAAGATGGATATGAGCTCGACAAACATAAGCAGGATATGCCAGCTGCACAATATATACAAGAAAGAAATGCACCAGAAAGCAGAATCACCACAGGACAAACGTTCACCAAAGACGGTGAGAGTGTTTATGCACGGCCCGGATATTTGGTTTACCAAGGACTCAAGGATAAAGAGATTTTGCCAAGAGAACTGAGTCCAACAGAATTCCACACATCAACAGGAATGGTTGTAGATCAGGTCGAGAAGGACGTACTTTGCGTGCTCGAGGAAGGCGCCATAACCTCGGTGGCCTCTAGGGAGCCAAAGAAAGACGGAGCCCAAAGTGAACAGATGAAATTAAACGAGACAAAGTTTGGTCTCAGTGAATCTACATCACAACAATCCAGGAGGATTCTTCAAGGTTCTTCAACAGTCACCTTTACAGACAACGCACCTTATTACGGACCCTCAGGTGAAATGGTTAGTCCAAAACCAATTACATTTGACCGTCAACAGATTCCTAGTCACACAGTCCCAGAAGTGGATCGGAAAGTAGCATCAAGTCCACCGTGGCTATCTACTCGAAACCCTGAATCAAACCCTACAAGACAACGCCCTCCATCGGCCCAATCCCAAGCGATAGACTGTCTCCCAACATTCACCAGCCAGAGGCCAGCCGACCTGCCCACTTCAATGGGCAAACGGGCTCTGACTAACACCAGGAACGTCAGTAACACCTCTGCATATGATTATAGGTAAGTTTGTGTCAGATTCACACGATATTGGGCCATTAAAAAATACAAACAAAGGGAAAAAATTCCCGAAGCTGACTGGATTTTTTAAACATGTACATTTCTTCTTTCTGCTTTTTTGGTCATTCTGTGTCTATAAATTATTCCAGAAAATTTTACTAAATAGCTTATATAGGAAACTGTTGATTTAGCCTTCACACAATATGAAAAAAATACCAATTGTATTTATTTTTTTTCCTTTATTTAACCTCGAAAGATCAATTGAGGGGTGACCCTCTTTTACAATGACGTCGAGAATACAGATACACAATATACAATGAGAATACATAACAAGATTACACACACACACACACACACACACACACACACACACAGACAACACAATTTAAAACATTCAGATCAATTGAATGAAAGAGACATAGCCTAATTAAAACAGTTACAAGTGTAGAGGGGCTGATTTAAAATAATAATTTTAAATTGGTTAACAGTTATGAGTGTATTTATTTTAATTGTATGTTGTAGGCTGTTCCAGGAGTCAGGGGCACTGTGGCTAAAAGCGGTTTTACCAAGGTCAGACCGAGCATAGGGAACATATAACATGAGCATGTCAGTTGAGCGGGTTTGATAAAGCCCATCTGAAATAAGCAGCATTTCTGTCAAATAGAGTGGTAGCTTTCCAGTCAGAGCTTTATATATAAAAATACACCCACATCAACAGGAAAGTAGATTTGTTTCAGTCTATTGACTCGTTGAACAAGCCCAGGCCCAAACGCTGAATTCTCTTAGTTTTATCAGATCCACTAGTGAGATCCAGAGATTCAAATATTTACAAAACAAGTGTTTGTTTATCCAAACTGTGTGTTTATTCAAATTCCTCTTAAGTGGAATTCAAATTCCTTCGTGATTTTCTCTACTTATGACATCTGTTGCAGCATGTCCGTCCTGGGAGAGGGATCCCTTACTCTGTCCACTCTCCCTGAGATTTCTTCTATTTTTTTTTAATCCCGGTAAAGGGTTTTTACTGGGAGTTTTTTTCTCAGCCGAGCTAAGGGTGTAAGGGCAGGGTGTCATATTGTATCATATTGTATCATATTTTATCATATTGTATGAAATGTAAAGCCCACTGAGACAAATGTATTTGTAATTTTGGGCTATACAAATAAAACTGATTTGGTTTTGATTTAAGTTTGGTGACGAATGGTGTAACCCAAATAACCCAATCCTGTTCTGACATAAAGATTAGCTTCAGCACTTACATGTAATCATGCATTTTTAATCACATTAATAAATCAGAGTTTGCAATAGCCGTCCAATTGAAGCTTGCAGTGGTCGTGGGTTCAAATCTGAGGTCACCCCCCCCTCTCTCTCTCTCTCTCTCTCTCTCTCTCTCTCTCTCTCTCTCTCTCTCTGTCTCCCCATTTCAACTCTGTACTGTCTAATAAAGCTTGAAAATGACAAAAGGAAAAGTCTTGACCAAGAGTATGGTCTATACAATTGGAAAAAAAAACGAAAAATAGCCTAATAAATAAATGAACAAAATTAAACTAAAAAGATTCAGCTAATAACCCAATCCTGTCCTGACATAACCATTAGTTTCAGCACTTACATGTAATAATGCATTTAATCACATGAATACACCAGAGTTTAAGGGTTTGTCAAAGTCTTAGCTGAACTGTTGGCACATTGTTTTAAGTAATAACACATGTTGGCTCATGCTGGCTTGTTGTGAGTCGCAAATGTACCTTGAGCAACTCAATCACTTGTTACACTTAACCATTTGAATTTGTGTGCGGGGTAAAAAGTACAAGTAAAAATGTAGGGTTTTGCCAAGCTGGGGCGACTGTGGCTCAGTTGGTAGAGCGGGTCGGCAGATGATCAAAGGGTTGGAGGTTCGATCCCCACCCTGCCACCTGTGTCATAGTTGTTGTGTCCTTGGGCAAGACACTTCACCCACCTTGCCTCGTGTGAATGTCGATAGTTAGCCCGCTATCGGTGTGTGAATGGTAACGTGGGAAAGGAAAACAGGTCTCCCTTGAAAAAGAGTCTTCGGACTCAATGGGATTTACCTGTATGAATAAAGGTTAAAAAAAAAAAAAAAAAAAAAGCTGATGCTAAATTAGCTGTAAGCAATACCAAACGAAAGAGCAGTTTCGTTTGGTATTTTTCCTTTTCTTGTGCCCTGCTCACATGTTTTTTTAATGACGAATTTTGGAGTGTGTCAATGTTTCACTGAGTAGCACTTTATCATTGTCTGAAAACTGCTCTTCTTTTTCAACCACCTAAATGTATGTATTTTTCTCATGTCTGTGCTTTCTCCTTATGTTCTCCTGTCTGTGCTTTCTCCTTATGTTCTCCTGTCTGTGCTTTCTCCTTATGTTTTCATGTCTGTGCTTTCTCCTTATGTTCTCCTGTCTGTGCTTTCTCCTTATGTTTTCATGTCTGTGCTTTCTCCTTATGTTCTCCTGTCTGTGCTTTCTCCTCATGTTCTCCTGTCTGTGCTTTCTCCTTATGTTCTCCTGTCTGTGCTTTCTCCTTATGTTTTCATGTCTGTGCTTTCTCCTTATGTTCTCCTGTCTGTGCTTTCTCCTTATGTTTTCATGTCTGTGCTTTCTTCTTGTCTTGTATTTTATTCATTCTAGCTGCTGCCATTTTGGCCAGGCCTTGCTCGGAAAAGAGGTCATTTGACCTCAAGCAATTTTGCCTGGTTAAATAAAGGTTAAATAAAAAAATAAAAATAAAATAAAAATAAATAAGTAAATGGAGATCCCAGATAAACTTTTCAAGTGGCCAGTTTAAACTTTTGCACTTTCCTTTGTTGATGACATTCCTGATTAGCTACAGTAGGATGAACTGCAGATGAAAACAATGTTAGGACAAAATGCGTAACTTGTTTACTTTCCCGTAAGTGTGGCTTTGAGTCTGTGTTGACAGAGACCCCGAGACAATGTTAATATAAACCAGTAAACGTCAAAAATGCAATGTGAACACATGTGAATGGCTAAGTAGTGTGTAATCGATTCAACAGAAAAAAATTATCATGGCACGGGTTTTATATCAAATCACTCTTTCTAACCTTGGTTTTATCACACAACAATGTTTTTAAAACAGTCTCCAGCTCATTAATCTAATCCCTAATGCCTCTCTGGATTTTCCATTTCCTCAATTAAATGTACCCTTTCCCATGGTGAAAATACCCACCAGCTGGTTCCCAAGACTCGATCTACCCTGCATTCCAAACCCCATACCTCCATGTTATTTGGTGCCATAAAAAGATATGGATGTCCTAATATGTACTCGCACACAACACTTAAATCAGCCTAAAAATGTTCTCAACTGCACGCTGTCCTTAAAAAAGAAAAATAAGTAAATGTACAGCTCAGACATTGGCAGTCAAAATAAACATTTCTTATACAGCTCTGGAAAAAATGAAGAGACCACTCCAAATGTTCAGTGTCTCTCGTTTTACTATCTATAGGCATATGTTTGAGTAGAATGAAATTTGTGTTTTTATTCTCTAAACTACTGACAACATTTCTACCAAATTCCAATATTTTTTTTGTCATTTAGAGCATTTCAATTAAGTAATGTAGAGATGAAGATTTAAGAAATATCCAGACTGGTCTCTTAATTTTTTTTCGAAGCTGTATGTCATTTAGCGGACGTTTTTATTCAAAGCGACCTACAACTGGGGGTAGGCATCAAGAGTGTTGCTTAAGGACCCTCTCTGGACTGTCCCGGCCATAACCGAAATCGAACCATGGATTCCCATAACAAACTCTGTGGTGTTACCTACTTAGCTTTCCAGTTTTGCTATCAAAACACAATTAAAATCTACTAACACTAATTAACATGTGGTCTGTTAAAAAATCCCTGCTATTCTTAAATACCTTCATACCTTCATATCCTTTATCAAATTTAGACATTTTTATCTTAAATCTGCCGAATTATACCTGTAACTGTTTTAATTAGGCTACATTTGTAACGGCTGGACAGGAAGGACACAGGCGCAGAGACAGTACCAGTTCAAGAGGGTTTATTTAGAAGGAATCTGGGGTTTTGGGCTGTGATCCGGAGGGGCTGACAGGCATGGGGGTCCAGGGAGAAGTGTCAAGGGGAGAATCTGGGGAGACAAGCAGAGGCAGGCAAGAGCAGGCAGGCATAGGGGTCCAGGGAGAAGTGTCAAGGGGAGAATCTGGGGAGACAAGCAGAGGCAGGCAAGAGCAGGCAGGCATAGGGGTCCAGGGAGAAGTGTCAAGGGGAGAATCTGGGGAGACAAGCAGAGGCAGGCAAGAGCAGGCAGGCATAGGGGTCCAGGGAGAAGTGTCAAGGGGAGAATCTGGGGAGACAAGCAGAGGCAGGCAAGAGCAGGCAGGCATAGGGGTCCAGGGAGAAGTGTCAAGGGGAGAATCTGGGGAGACAAGCAGAGGCAGGCAAGAGCAGGCAGGCATGGGGGTCCAGGGAGAAGTGTCAAGGGGAGAATCTGGGGAGACAAGCAGAGGCAGGCAAGAGCAGGCAGGCATAGGGGTCCAGGGAGAAGTGTCAAGGGGAGAATCTGGGGAGACAAGCAGAGGCAGGCAAGAGCAGGCAGGCATAGGGGTCCAGGGAGAAGTGTCAAGGGGAGAATCTGGGGAGACAAGCAGAGGCAGGCAAGAGCAGGCAGGCATAGGGGTCCAGGGAGAAGTGTCAAGGGGAGAATCTGGGGAGACAAGCAGAGGCAGGCAAGAGCAGGCAGGCATGGGGGTCCAGGGAGAAGTGTCAAGGGGAGAATCTGGGGAGACAAGCAGAGGCAGGCAAGAGCAGGCAGGCATGGGGGTCCAGGGAGAAGTGTCAAGGGGAGAATCTGGGGAGACAAGCAGAGGCAGGCAAGAGCAGGCAGGCATAGGGGTCCAGGGAGAAGTGTCAAGGGGAGAATCTGGGGAGACAAGCAGAGGCAGGCAAGAGCAGGCAGGCATAGGGGTCCAGGGAGAAGTGTCAAGGGGAGAATCTGGGGAGACAAGCAGAGGCAGGCAAGAGCAGGCAGGCATGGGGGTCCAGGGAGAAGTGTCAAGGGGAGAATCTGGGGAGACAAGCAGAGGCAGGCAAGAGCAGGCAGGCATAGGGGTCCAGGGAGAAGTGTCAAGGGGAGAATCTGGGGAGACAAGCAGAGGCAGGCAAGAGCAGGCAGGCATAGGGGTCCAGGGAGAAGTGTCAAGGGGAGAATCTGGGGAGACAAGCAGAGGCAGGCAAGAGCAGGCAGGCATGGGGGTCCAGGGAGAAGTGTCAAGGGGAGAATCTGGGGAGACAAGCAGAGGCAGGCAAGAGCAGGCAGGCATAGGGGTCCAGGGAGAAGTGTCAAGGGGAGAATCTGGGGAGACGAGCTGAGGGGAGGGAGAGCTGGCTGATGAGAGCTGGAGCTGGTGGCAGGAGTCAGGCTGGGAGACTGTGGCAAAAAAGAACAGAATTTAGCAACAAGCTAAATGCAGGCGGAACTACAAAGAGTCTAGATGGTTGGAGAGTTACTGACTGGGTAACAGAGTCTACAATCTGGCAGTGTCTGGAAGGTTGAACCGGGTATATGTAGACCAGTAGATTAGTAGATTGATGGCAGCTGTGGATGCTGGTGCCTGGCTCCTGCACACCTGATTCCAACCCTGCAATCAGACAAGGGAAAGGGGAGGACAAAACCACAAAGGGGTTGCGTTCCGAATCGCATACTCTTTCTTTTTTCTGTTCTACATACTACATCCGACGATAAAAAGAATCTAGTTAGGATGCAGTAGGCATACTATTGGGACATACTTTTCTCTCTTATTTCATCATAACATTGCGCCTTGATCTTGCCCCTTGCTTTTATATCCGTCGCATCCCCGTTTGTTTTCATATGGAGGCTTCGTCGATGTTACGTCACTTCACGTGCGCACTGGATTGTGGGTCAGAATCGCCCAAATAGGATGTACTTTTCAACACTAACAATCTTGGCCGCATGAAGTAGGACATCCGGGGACTTCTAACCATCCTAAATCTGGCCACAAGAATCGGGACATGCTAAATCTTTTTTCTACCAAACTACATAGTAGAAAGTATGAGATTCGGAACGCAACCAGGGTTTGAGGCCCAGGCAGGATCGTAACAACATTGCACTTTCACCCATTTAATTTTAATTATCGCCAATCTACATCGCTGTCGAAATGTTTCAATAGTTTTTGTCCCTTTATCATCTTGTTTTGTATTTGATGTGTCTGCATTGTATGGTGTGTATGTATTGTTGTTTTTGCTTTGCATTTGTTTGACTCAACATTATTGTGAATGATGGTCACTCAGACACACACACACACACACACACACACACACACACACACACACACCCCTCAATTGATCACTCGTGTATAAATAAAGGTGAAATGAAAATTCAAAATTAAATCTTTGCTTCACTTTCAGTTCCAGGGAAATGGACCAGCTGAGCTCACGATCGCCCAACTATCTGCCCATATCCAGCCGCCCTTCTTCCAGACCCTCCATGGAGACCCCCAGCATGTTGGAGAGACCTTACCCAGGAATAAGCACTCATGGCAGGGACACGGGTCTTACCACAGCCCCCTCAGCCTTCAAACCAAGCCTCACACAGCGGTCCCCATCCCCGATAAGACCTCTACCCACCACCTCCTCTGTGCGAGCATCTCCTTGTTTTTCACCATTCAGGGCTATTTCGGCATCTTCTCCCACCCCTGAAGATACCTCTTTGAACACCATCTCAAAGGCTCTTCCATGTTTCTCTCCTACACCCTCATCTGGGAGAAGTTCCTCAATTCGATCCCCACAAGCACCCTCTCCCGTGGCCCCTGCTTCGCTATTCACTCGATCCTTGGCTGCCTCCTGTATCAGCCAGTCCATCAGTCAGAGTATAGCGAGAAAGATCACAACGGCACCAAACCAGAGCCAATCCCCTCACCTTCGACAGAGCTCCCCATCACCTAAACCCCCTCCGAGTCAGCTCCAGGGCTCCGGTGCGCCCGCGTATGCCCAGCTAGGGTGCACCAAAGACGGGTACCAGCATTCAAGCTGTCCCCCAACTCCTCCATCATGGTCCTCTTGCCCTTCCCCATCTCTCATGCATTCAAATCCTCCTTCCCCTCTCACTCAAAGATCTCATTCTCCATCGGTGAATCCGGCCCCTCGTCCCTCATTCCTACACCCCAAAAGCGACCCATCGACACAGAATGCAAACAACAACAATAACAACAGTTTGAACCGTTCACACAGTAATGGCGGTTGGTCAGTAAATCCACAGAAGGCGCCAGTTCTTAATGGTAACTCCGCAATGGCAATGCAACAAGCCCATGATCCTCTTTGGCAAGGGACGCACAACCGTGAACAAGCCCATGATCCTCTTTCGCAAGGGACGCACAACCGTGAACAAGCCCATGATCCTCTTTGGCAAGGGACGCACAACCGTGAACAAGCCCATGATCCTCTTTGGCAAGGGACGCACAACCGTGTGGCGCGGCCGTTTTCAGCATCCGAACCAAGCTCACGAGTTCAGTCGCCATCTCCGCTATCTCCGATTTCTCCGATTCCAACCCCTGTGTCATTCAATCGCCTCTGCTCCCCACCTCCTCAACACAATTACTCCTCTCCAATGGCACACAAACCTCCCAATCCACGGAGTAGCACTAGGCTAGGAGGAAGTTCGAGTTACAATAATCCGCTAGGACTAACTTTGGAGCTACCCAGGGCGTCTTCCGCTATTTCATCAGGATACGGGCAACCCTCCTTATGTCTGAGCCCTCGGATCCTCTCCCCGCCTCCGATTGGCGTGTCTGTGAATAATATTTGGACGAATAAAGTTGCAACACCTCAACCCAGAAACCCTACGTATCCCCCCTCCTCTCCCTCACCGACACTGGAGAATGCCTCCCAAGCAAATTCGCAAACTCTCCGAAGATCTTTCTCTTCAAACATGGCGGAGAGACCCCCTAGCCCGGGCCGGAGCAACCCCAGTTCGCTGCGCCGTTCTTGGGCAGCGGATAGCAGCAATCGGAGGTCCCTTGGTTTTACCGGTAGTAGTCGAGGCTCCTTTGACCAACAGGAATCTTGTCCGACTAGCCCAAGAAGTGGGTGGTCCTCGTACGGAAGCTCACCACCTTGCCTAAGCCCCAGAGCCGGCCTTCAATCCCCACTCTCGCCTACCAGGCTTTCCCCAGGGAAGGGCAACCTTGGTGGGCAGCATTTCACAAGCGTGACCTGGCCAGATGTTAGAGAGCTCTCAAGTATATACAACGGGACTGATAGCGTTGATACAAGTGGTAGTGTGTCCCCACTCTCTCACACACTGCTGTCTTCTCCTGTTGCATCAGACAGCCACACGGACTGGCGAGACCCACAGCTAGAAGAGGGGCATTCTCGTAGCCAGCTGATCTGCGCCTACGTTGCCCGGCCTTCGCGTGAACAAAACCTTTCCCACGTGAACTCTCCACCACTTGTTTCCCCTTACCACCAAACCCAAGTGAATCAACAACAGGTCCAAATAAACACCAAAACAACTTCTCCTGCACCGTCAATTTCATCCCCTCTCCCCTTCGCTCATTCATTCCCTGCCAAACAAGGGAATCAGAAGGCCAGTTATGCCACCACGGTCAACCTCCAAATCGCTGGAAGTGGCAGGATAACCTCGTTCAGCACAGCCCAAGTTAGCCTGACCCAAACCCTGCAGGGTGGGGGTGGAGGTGGGGGGGAAAGACCAGGGCCAGGGCAGTTGGCGAGGAGAGTAAGCATCAATGGACTTTCACACCTTCCTCCTTCGCCGCCACTTCCTCAGAACTGCAACAGGCCATGAGAAAGGATAAAAGATAAAAGAAAGAAAGTAATTTATCTTATCTAAACATTTTGTATGGCCTTATACAAGACAAGAAGGGCTAAGAGACAGTTAAGGAGACTTCTGGTTTTACTAGTCGTGGACAAGACTTCGAGGGACAATTCCTTGCTTGTCAAGAATCATAAATTATGACGAGCCCCCCCAAAAAATAATAATTAAAAAAAAAAATTCAGCTATTATGCATTAAATTAAATGTACTTATGGATATTATAATTACTTTCTACAAAATCTGCTAGGAAAAAAAACCCAAAATTCTACACACTGCAGGTTTAAAATACGAAAACGATGTGAAAAAGTTTTAAGATAGTGCTAGCTGCTTTTCATTTACAAGTACAGACATGTACGGTGACGTCATGACGTGGCTCACTAGCCCGTGGAACAGCAAACTGGTCCTTAAACGTTTTTTTTTTAAACCTTTATTTCTACAGGTAAATCCCATTGAGACCGGAGACTCTTTTTCAAGGGAGACCTGTTTTCCTTTCCCACGTTACCATTCACACACACATTCATGCACCGATAGCAGGCTAACTATCGACATTCACACGAGGCAAGGTGGGTGAAGTGTCTTGCCCAAGGACACAAGTATGACACAAGTGGCAGGGCGGGGAATCGAACCGCCAACCCTTCGATCTTTGGCCGACCCACACATCAACATTAACACCAGGCAAGGCGGGTGAAGTTGAACCAACTGTAAACCGGCTAAAGAATCGGCAAATACCGGGACTGGAACCTGGTTTGCGTCAGTGGAAAAGGGGCACATGTATAAGAGTGCCTTCTCAAATGGAAAAGCATTGGGCTACCTTAATTTGGGGAACAAGCCAAGGACAATTTGAATGTGGTCAATCCCTTTTTTTGGACGTTGATTTTAAGACATTCCACTCAAACATGATGATTTTGGATCCAGATGTAATGCAGAGGGTAAATTGTTTCTTGATGGCTTTGGAAACATTTCACAAGAACTCAATAATTGATCAGATAACAAGACAACATATCATCAAGAATATAATTGCACAAAGGCCCAGATGTTTTCAATCTGGGCTAATGGACTGTTAATGGATACTGATGGTTGTGGTATATTCGCAGAGGTTGCAATTTGTAGAAATCAGTCTCTTCATACTGGTGAACAAGTTATATTTGGTCTTCAACAAAGCTAGAGTACATCCATGTTTGTCAATTTTTTTTTTTTTTTTTTAACCTTTATTTATACAGGTAAATCCCATTGAGACCGGAGACTCTTTTGCAAGGGAGACCTGTTCCCATTCACACACACATAGCAGGCTAACTATCGACATCCACACGAGGCAAGGTGGGTGAAGTGTCTTGCCACAAGGACACAACAACCATGACACAGGTGGCATGGCGGGGAATCGAACCGCCAACCCTTCGATCATTGGCCGACCCGCTCTATTTCACCACCTGAGCCACTGTCGCCCCCAATCTTGCAATTATGGATATGTTAAAGGGTCCATGGTCCCAACCAGTGCTGTGTGCAATCACGATAACACAATGTAATATTATTTGGTTATATTTGTTGTTTTTCTATTTTTTTTATATATATATATATATTCTGATGAATAAACACCTGGCTTGCTTATGCCAGTGTATAAGGTTGGTGATAACTGTGGTGTGTAATAGTCTGTTTTTCTTTTTAACCATTTTATTGTTAATTTTTTAAATTTTTAATCGTATTGTTTATTTATAAAGTTAGTCTTGTTTTTTCTTCTTTGGCACTTATTATCCTTTAAGCAATGTTGGTATTTTGCACAGTGTCCTGAGCTTGTGTGTGTGTGTGTGTGTGTGTGTGCTTGCGCTTGCGAGTGTGTGTGCACGCTGTATGTGTATTCCTGTGCGTGCGCGTCTGTGTGTGTGTGTGTGTGTGTGTGTGTGTGTGCACGCTCTATGTATATTTGTGCGCGCGTCTGTGTGTGTGTGTGTGCGTCTGAAATGACGTGTCTGTTAAGTTTTGCTTTAACTTCAGACCAAGCCAATATGTGTGTGTGTGTGTTTTGGGGGGTTTTAATGTGCAGTGTCGGTTCCCATGTGGATTTATTCAATTTGTTTTGTGACCTTATGCTCTCTCCTCTGTTAACCAGCGCTCTTCAAAAACCATCTTGAGCTTAACTGGGCCATCTCAAAATACGTAACACAGTGAAAGTCAGAGTATACTTCATTATCCTAGAGTTGGGACCTTTGTGTGGTCAAAAGTGTAGCACATTTAAGACACATAGGCATAGACAAGTGGGTACACCACACACACACACACACACACACACACACACACACACACACACACACACACACACAAACAATTTTTATTTATTTTTTTAAGATATTTTTTTGGCATTTTTATGCTTTATTGAAAGTGTAGAGACAGAGTTGAAATGGGGCAGAGAGGGGAGTGACATGCAGAGAACGACCGCGGGCTGGAATCGACCCCGGGTCTGCTGCTGGCCGAGGCCCATGGGGGGAAAGGGAGGGATGGGGCGCCCTACCAACTGAGCTAAGGGCCCCCCCCCTCATAAACAACATTTAAGAATAAATAGATCAGTCAATCAGTAGCAGGCTAGAAACACATAGGCCTAAAACCAAAAGCTATCCATGTCAAAATTGCTACATGACCTCTGCATATTAGTTTTTATTAACCTTTATTTCTACAGGTAAATCCCATTGAGACCGAAGACTCTTTTGCAAGGGAGACCTGTTTTCCTTTCCCACGTTACCATTCACACACACATAGCAGCAGCTAACTATCAACATTCACACGAGGCAAGGTGGGTGAAGTGTCTTGCCCAAGGACACAACAACTATGACACAGGTGGCAGGGAGGGGGATCGAACCTCCAACCCTTTGCTCATCGGCCGACCCGCTCTACCAGCTGAGACACAGTCGCCCCTGTTTTTCCAACACACAAGTGAGGAATGGACATAACTGGCCCTGCACACTAGTACTTTACGATGCAATATATTTTATTGTCCGCTTAGGGTTTGTTTTGGATACAAAGGCTGAACACATAAATGCTTTGACAGTGACAGTAAAACAAACAACATGTTTATTTAACAGCACAGAATGAATACAGCTGTTCTGTTCACAGGCAAGGCAAGGCAAGGCAAGTTTATTTCTATAGCACAATTCAGACACAAGGCCACTCAAAGTGCTTTACAGGAGAAAGATTAGAATATATAAAACATTATAAAACATTTAAAAGCGAATAAAAGAAGCAAATAAAATAAAAATTGCAGGTTAAAATGGAAACAGAAAAGTCTTCAGACTCGATTTAAAAGAACTGAGAGTTGCAGCAGACCTCAAGTTTTCTGGGAGTTTGTTCCAGATATTTGGTGCATAAAAACTAAAAGATGCTTCTCCTTGTTTAGTCCTAACTCTGGGGACTGTAAGTAGACCTGTCTGTCTGTCTGTCTGTCTGTCTCCTTGTTTAGTCCTAACTCTAGGGACTGTAAGTAGACCTGTCCCAGACGACCTAAGGGCTCTGGACGGTTCATAACGTATCAGCAGATCAGTAATGTATTTTGGCCCTAAACCATTTAGTGCTTTATAAACCAACATCAGTATTTTGAAATCAATTCTTTGAGCGACTGGAAGCCAGTGTGCCAACAATACATTTGACATGACAAAAGTATTGCAAACATCCCGTTAAAAGCATGTACTAGACATTTGTTTTATTTTTTTTTATTTTCCTACTCATACATTTCGAAATCCAGGGGAAATAATATTAAATTGTTTTATTTTTTATATATATATAATTTTTGACAATAATCTTACATAGTTCAGTTTTAATTAAATTAGAACGTTCACTAAATTAAAGTTATGCCATTAAAGCTGGGGTGGAGGATTTGGGGAGAAAATGGCAGTTGGGATAGAGATTCGAATCCAAATACCTCAACCGCTCCACTTGTTCTCTTTGGTCCCTCCCCTATGGTCCCCTCCCTGACACGCTCTACACACCAACAAAGTCGGTGCCAAAGTGAATGGACAGTCCCAACAACAGCCAATAAGAACAGAGAATCGGAGCCTCGCTCTGATAGGTCATAGTGTACAGCTCATGTTAACTTTGACCAATCAGAAATCACATACCCCAGCTTTAAACTAGTTGAGGTCAAGCCTACGCTCTGGTTGCGTTCCGAATCGCATACTTTCTACTATATAGTATGTAGAAAAAAGATTTAGGATGTCCCGATTCTTGTGGCCAGATTTAGGAAGGTTAGAAGTACCCGGATGTCCTACTTCATCCGGCCAAGATTGTTAGTGTTGAAAACTGCATCCTATTTGGGGCGATTCTGACCCACAATCCAGTGCGCACGTGAAGTGACGCCACATCGACGAAGCCTCCATATGAAAACAAACGGGGTTGCGACGGATATAAAAGCAAGAGGCAAGATCAAGGCTGCAATGTTACGATGAAATAAGAGAGTAAAGTATGTCCCAATAGTATGCCTACTGCATCCTAACTAGATTCTTTTTATCGTCGGATGTAGTATGTAGAATAGAAAAAAGAAAGAGTATGCGATTCGGAACGCAACCACAGTCTACGGTATGTGTTGTTTGTTTCTGCAGGGCGCTGGTGAGGAAACGGAGAGAGAATATAATATAATATGTGTTTTTGGGATCTGGTTCAAAAGGGAAATATTAACAAGGTCTTCATCCAGTAACCAATACACTGCCATCGGTGTATGTGTGTGTGTGTGTGAATGGGTGAATGTGGTAAGAAATGTAAAGCGCTTTGGGGCTGAGAAAATCGGCTAAAAAAAGCGCTGTATAAGTCAAGTCCATTTACCATTTACCATTTACCCTTCATAGAGACAGAGAGGTGTACAGAAAAATAAAAGTGTTTGCTGCAACATGAAAGAGAAATGGACTCGTGCTTCTTTTTAATAACAGTTATCTCAAGCACTCAAAACCTACAGCCGCATCCTTGTCTTTTATTGCAAGGCTAGGCAAGGCCAGTTTATTTCTATAGCACAATTCAAACACAAGGCCACTCAAAGTGCTTTACAGGGGCAAGATTAAAATACATAAAACACATTAGAAGACATTTAAAAGCGAATGAAAAGAAGTAAAACATTTAAATTGAATAAAAAGTACAGGTTAAAATGGAAACAGAAAAGTCTTCAGACTCGATTTAAAAGAACTGAGAGTTGCAGCAGACCTCAAGTTCTCTGGGAGTTTGTTCCAGATATTTGGTGCATAAAAATTAAAAGCTGCTTCTCCTCGTTTAGTCCTAACTCTTGGGACTGTAAGTAAACTGTATTGTACTTTGCACGGCTTCTGTGTCTCACGTTTTATATGTTGTTAACTGTAGATAAAACATTAGAATGGTAGGGAAACTGAAAATTTCAAGGCAAATGACCTCACTACATTTTTTTTTTTATTTTTTTTTGTAGACAGTTGTGTAGAGACAGAGATGAAATGGATCAGAGAGGGGAATGACATGCAGAGAACTGACCACGGATTCACTGTGGCATGTGTTGTATGTTGTTCGTGCATGCCCTGCCTACACGGTAATATAATATTTATTTATTTAACTTTTATTTATCCTCCAGAGACCAATTGAGGGGTAATTGACCCTCAATTACAATGACGTCGAGTTCAAAACAAATTCAAAGGAAAAACAACAATACAAAAACAATATTCAATGCAAATACATCAAATACACAACAACAGGTGAAGAGAAAAAAACAATTGAAACATTTACACAGTGGTGAAGAGTGGCAGCAATTAAAATGAAATGGGTGAAAGTACAATATAGCCTAATTAAAACAGTTACAGGTAGAGTTTGGCAGATTTAAGATAGTTTGTTTAAATTGGTTAAAGGATATGAAGGTATTTAGTTTAATTTGTTGCTGTAAGTTGTTCCAGGAGTCATATGTTGTACACTGTAAAAATTCAAAGGTTGGGAAACTCAAATCTCAACGGAACTGTCCTCACTAGATGTTTTAGATTTGAGGCAAAAAATTAATATTTTAAGTTTGAAGGAGAACGACATTTGAGCCAAATAATAAAATAATATTTTTTTTTAAGAACACAAACACACAACTGAGGGGGGGGGCGCCCTTAGCTCAGTTGGTAGGGCGTCCCCCCCTCACCCCCATGGGCCTCGGCCAGCAGCGGACCCGGGTTCGATTCCAGCCGGCGGTCGTTCTCTGCATGTCACTCCCCTCTCTGCCCCATTTCAACTCTGTCTCTACACTATCAATAAAGCATAAAAATGAAAAAAGACAGCATGAAATAAACAACTAACATGGCGTACTCTACTTCAAACAGCTTTATAAGGACATTGTTTAAACTAAAATAATCATCTTTTGTTGAGATAACTTGATTTTGAATTCAACATGCTAAGGATTTCAAACAATAAAAGTTATTCCAAATAATTCTCTGTCATACAGAAAACAAACAAAACCAAGTCGGTCACCATGGTGATTCAAACATCAACTTTGTTTAAACTTCCACAAAAACTTTATGAACAAAAATAATAATAATAAGCTTTCAAAACTTTTCCCTTTTGGATTTCTTAGTATTTAGAACTCAAAACCTTAAAGCTGCAGTGTGTAATATGACATCATCAAGAAAGTTCTAGAATGCAACGCCCCCTGGGTAACCCCACCCCTTTAGAATAATAACAGAAGCTACAGTGGCCTTCAAGGACAAGAACAATTCTAATTTTTAAACAATGCATCTGATGACATTCCAACCAACATGGATGCCTCCATACGACCTGCCTGCTCAATGTACAAAATGTAATATTAATATTTGTAATTCTCCGCTCAGGAGGATAATTCAGATTATTGGCAGAGGTGATTTTACACCAATGAGGACATATTTATGAATGAGGATATTGATTTTAGCTAATAAATTACTTAAAATGTTACACAGTGCCCCTTTAAGTTAGCCTACATAGGCTACATGATATCTCAACAAAAGTTAACGAGTTGGCTCAAATTAAATGTAGACAGTTTTCCTTATAACTTAAGAATTATAGTTGTAGCCACAGAACTAAAAAATGGCTTAAAGATGTCAGTCTTCGTATTTTTTTCATTTTGTACAGCGTGCACCCCGAGGTAACCATAGCTACCACATTCCGCTGTTCTGTCACACATTCACAAACTCACGCTTTGGAGGTTTGACAAAACTCTCTTTGGACAAAGAAAGGTCTATACAACCTGATTTGGTTTTATGAGCTACGTTTAGTCGCTAAAATCCAATAGATAGATAGATAGATAGATAGATAGATAGATAGATAGATAGATAGATAGACAGACAGACAGACAGACAGACAGACAGACAGACAGATAGATAGATAGATAGATAGATAGACAGACAGACAGACAGACATGTGCTGCAGTGCGAGTGAACTACAGTATCAGTGAGGTCTTATTGTGTAAGTATTAATATCTGTGTGTGTGTGTGCTTGGGTGTGTGTGTGTGCGTGTGTGTGTGCGTGCGTGTGTGTGTGCATGTGTGTGTGTGTGTGTGTGTGTGTGAGACGCACTTTCAGTTTTAGTTTAAACTAATCTCCCAGACTTTGACCCCAGAGTTCAGCAATTATTTATGATACACTCACCGGCGCTTCACTGCTCAACCGTCCCGACAAAGCTCTCCTCAAAAGGTAGGCACTTTAAACAACTTAACTTTGGTTACTTTCAATGGGGAAATGTACTGGATCATTGTCAATTAACAACATTTGCAGATGTACCATTTGTCCTGGGAGAGGGATCCCATACTTTGTCGACTCTCCCTGAGATTTTTAAATTTTTTAAATCCCGATAAAGGGTTTTCTACTGGGAGTTTTTTCTCAGCCGAGCTCAGGGTCTAAGGGCAGAGGGATAGATAGATAGATAAGGGCAGGGTGTCATATTGTATGGAATATAAAGCCCACTGAGGCAAATGTCTATTTGTGATATTGGGCTATACAAATAAAACTGATTTTATATAATTTTATTTTATTTTATTTTATTTACAATAGGTAGATATGACCATGGTAAAGGCTGCTTTGGAAAGTTAAAATTAATAGGGATATTCTTTCAAAGGTTAAAATGGTCTAAAGTGAAAGCAGGCGGTTAGCAGTGAACATATTAAGACAGCTGTGGGAGACTGCACTCAGTTAGGTCCTTACATAGCGACATAGTTTGGTCTGGACTTAATCACTTTTGTGTGTGTGTGTGTGTGTGTGTGTGTTGCATTGCATATTTTCTTTATCAACTTCAGACATGGAATGTATTGAAACGTTTTTGTTCTCACATTCACAGTAACACACTCACACACAGACACACACACACACACACACACACACACACACACACACACACACACACACACACACACACAGGATACAATAGAGTTGTTTCTTCTTAGAACCATAGGACACGGACCATTCAGTGTGTGTGTGTGTGTTACTGTGAATGTGAGAACAAAACCCTTCACTCACAAGTTAATTAAGAAAATATGCTACACGCACACACACACAGACACACACACACACACACACACATTAAGAATTTCTCTGGGAATGTATAATGTGTAATGTGAGGCTCTGTGAATGTAAACAAACCCCCTTAATAAAATAAACTTGCATTGAGGCTGTATGAGAGTAGGAGGAGTGGGAATGGGAGGAGGCAAAATCCAACATGCAAAGACAAGACATGCAATCTGCTCCTTCATTTGCCTTTGCACAGTCCCGGGATGAAGCGACCACGTTTCAAACTGCAGGGTTAGTTAAACTGCATAGCATGTGAACTAAGGAGATTTTTTTTTTTATTATTGATGGGATTCATCTTCTTCAAATTTCAACAGTTTTTTGAATGTTGTCTTGCATGTGACGGGACAAGACTTGAGGAGTCTTAACCAAGATATGCATATGATGTAATGTTCCCCTTCTGGAGGATTTTTAAGCCTTTTTTTTTTTGGTGTATTCCTGATCAAAAACAAGCTTTTTAGTGCCATATTATTTAAATTTTCGTGGGAAAAAGTTGACTAATTTTTTTTCTCTGTTACCCAGCTGCTTCACAACTGAAATCCACACTCAGGAATCTCTTTCGGGGAACTTCTACAAACCATTTACAATACCGCTGGGCATGAATTGGCTTCGATCCACATTTTTGCATCGTCGGATTACAACAACTTGAAAAAATTCGCTTTTTTCCCACCGAAACTAACTTCTGTGACGTATATTATCGGAGCTATAACACTAAATTTTTTTCAAACTTTTTCACAAGGCATTTTTTGGACATTTTGGGAGCATGGCAGAGCTTGAGAGAGACATGAGGGTGATGGTTTGACGCCCGTGCCATGCTGAGGAGCAGGATAGCTGACGCGTGTGTGCATCTGTGTTTCGTTTGTGTGGTCGCTCTGGCTGTTAACAGAGGTCACAGAAAAGCCTGCAGTCATCAAGCCATCATAGAAGTCCAGTTCCTCATCGGAAAAGCATCCGGATTGGTAGGAATTTTATGTTTTTTCAATATTTTTCTTTTATCATTTTCTTTTATATTGTTTAAATTGGGGAGCCTTGGTGTTTTATACGTATCTATGTGTTATAGTATTTGTCCTACTTCACCGGTGGAAATATGAAGGTGTATTGAACTCTGAGATCCCATGTAGTCAGTGACGTGCGGTGAGGTCAGTGAGTGGGTAGGCACTGAGTTCTGAAAGCCATATTTCTCCAAACCTATATATTGTTAAATCAAAAACAATAAACAACAAACAGGCACGCACGGCCGATTTCAAATAAGTTCCTCCCTTTCTTTCTTTCTTTCTCTCTCTCTCTCTCTCTCTCTCTCTCTCTCTCACACACACACACACACACACACACACACACACACACACACACACACACACACACACACACGGGACGTATATGAAATGTCACGACGGTGACTTCAGGTTTGCCCGTAGCCTACTGTAGTTTGGTCTAAATGTTTAAACATCGCATCCTTCGACTTAACGGACCCGTCCCTCACACCGAGGGCCGAAAAAACGTAAGGCAACAAGTCAAACCTTCGCCGATTCAAACTACCGGTACTACTTCTATTCAACTTAAAAATAAAAGACAGCATTCATCATTATGTAGGACTACAGCATAACTGATCGCAACTCCACTCCATAAACTTTATCTTAATAGATAAAGTACCAGTAGCATATGTCCCATGGACCTGTCCAGCATCAGAATGTAACCATTTATCCACATTGCACAGCTTAGGTTTGTCCGTCAGTAACAATGAAAACACAACTGCTCAATTGAATATAAAATGCAGAATGGATTGTACTCGGTATCAATTCATCCAACTTTATTATTAAATAAACCCCCAAAAAGTTTCTGACTCACCAATCTGACTCCCTGGCTGTAGAAAGTAGCAAGACGACAGTAATCCAGTGACAGTCTGACTGACAGCACAGCTAGCTAGCATCCTTCCGTTCATGTAGGCTACCTGTCCGTTTGAAATGCTCGAACATTGTTGGTCCCTGTTGCTGCTGTAGCCTACACCGTCCAAGGCTGGCGCAGGCCTTTCTCTTGCTATTCATTCTGTTCCTCTTTAAATTATGATACAATCTGTTAAAATTCCTCCAGTCTGAAATATCTGCAGGCACGGACACGGCAGCTGCAATGTTGACTTAAAAATCCGCGGGGGTAACGCGACGTGAATGAGCATAGCCAACGTAATGACGTTGGCCTAAGCTGCGTAAATGTCTAGTAATATCTCGATTTTAATTGGTCCATGAATGATATGTAACATAAAGGCTTATGTGGCATACCATTTACGTAAAAAAAGCACAAAGAATTCCGCTTATTTGCGTACATGTTAAATAATACAGAATCAAGTGCGCATGCGCGAAAACTTTTTTTTTCTTGCCGTCCACAATGAATAGGCGCAAAAGCGCTGATTCTTTGCCGTACACAATGAATGGGAAACAGCAAAAGCACATTATTTCTTTGGCGTAATTTACTAACTGCCACCTTTCTAATCAAAACGTCTACACTTTTTTAAAGTAATCGCGGATTACATGTAAAGATCGAAATAATTAACAGTAATAATACAAATATAAGTTTATTAAATAAAAAAAATATTTCATTTATTTTTATTTTTACTTTTTTGCACACAGCGCCAGGGTAGGCACTGCCTACCTTGCCTACCCTGACCGCACGTCACTGCATGTAGTATAAATGTGCAAAATATTTTAGAAATGGGTTCATCCTAGCCTGAGGAAAGGCAGAAAGAGTGTTTTATGGTCTCACTGTCTGAAGCCTGTTACATACTCCGCGAGAAGAAAGAACAAAGTTCTCGGTGACAGAGCTGCGAGAAGTTCTTTCTGGTCTGACATTACATACTTCACGAGAACTCAACTGCCGAACTCCTCACCGCGGCGCATTGTTACCATGAGCCCCTTTTACACAGAGATTGCAGCATATGGACGGAACAACATCACTCCAAAATGCCGGCTTTGCTTCTGTGTTATTTACACAGAACCAGCCACGCCGGCCTGCTGGCGCATCAGTAGTCCCTTTTACACAGCGTCCGGAATGAAAGAGGTGCTTGTAAACAGCGTCAGATGTGACGTAAACATTTAGCGCCGCGCCGGTGTTCTGACATTTTCTGCTCCCTCGTCAGATTTTGCTACCTATCAGAAAATGCTACCTTACGTCATTGGTAGCGTATTTGATCTGTAGACCCATTAACTCTATCAAACGATGCTCCCAGTACGAATCACGTTATTTTACACCACTACTAGGAATATTGGGAGCATATTTTGATGCTGCTTTATAACGTGTTTATTGAATATTTCAGGGGTACAGTAAGCTTTGTGAGACCCATTGTCTTTATCAAATAATGCTCCCACTACAGAATCACGTTACTACACTACTCACCCCTTGTAGCCTACACTGAAAGCTTGGGGAGCATATTTTGATGCTCCTTCATAACGTTATTATAGATTTAGTAGGGTATAATGTGAGATCAATTGTCTCTATCAAATAATGCTCCCACTACAGAATCACGTTATTTTACAACACTACCCATGTACACCCCCCTCCCACCACCGACGAAAACTTTCTCCACTCTGAGTCCGGTTAAGTTAACGCTAGCCTAGCCTATCATTTTATTTCTATATTCAGCAGCAAAGCTAGTATCTACATGCACATTTGTACATGCTCACAGGTCAAAAGGCGCAATTTAAACATATGTGTAGCATAATTGCGCAGTTAAATTTTTTTTTTAAAGAAAATACCATCAGCCAAAAAGGTAGCAGAATCTGACGGATGCTCACGCAGGATTATTATTTTCGGAATGCGCATGCGCAAAACCACTAGGGAGCAAAATCTGATAGGTAGCAGAAAATGACAGGTCACCGGTCAGCTGCTTAACAACAACAACACTGGCCGGTGAATTGAGAGCAGAAGTGCTGGAGCTTGCAGTAAGAGGGCCGTATGTTACTGTCCCCACGATGTGCCAGTTGATCTCGCTACGCGCTGAGTCCAACATCACTGGGACTGTTAACCAGACTGACAAAATCAATCCGCTTCACCTCTTCACGTCTTGAGTTGTGTTAGCAAAACAGTAGCTATGTGGCTAACAGCTGAGCCGCAGCCTTCAGTCAGCTGAAGCAGACGGGGCGAGCAGACTATTCCCCCGTTACTAGGTCGTATCTTGACATAGTAACCGTTGCTACTGAGTGAGTTCCGACCGTGCAGCGGCTGTTGGCTGTTAAAACAACATGTTGCTTCAATGAATGGCTTTAAGCGGGATAATGTATAGCGAACGGGTCACTTGCTAGAAATAAAGACCGACAAGCTGAAGCAGAAGCTCTTGTTCAGCTTGACCCGTTCGCTATACTTTATCCCTTACTTAGCCTAGCCTAGCTTTCCCATTGTACAACTTCTCCTGGGCAGAAATGTTTCATTTCATTTAATTTAACTTTTATTTATCCTCGAGAGACCAATTGAGGAAATAGAAATAGACTCATACACTCTGCAAAATGAAGCGCGGGGGTTTGGATTGAGCAACGGACCTCATGATCAGATAGATTATACGCCGTTCCTTTTATTTGATGATTTTTACGGGACATCAGGCAGCTGCTCCATGCTGTGGAAGAGGAGCCAGCCGCTATGCCTGGTGTGTTCGCGGCGTTCGCTGTTAGAAACGTCACCGTAGCTTTGCTCCACATATGGAGAGAGGGACTCTGGAGACATATTTCAGTATTGAGAAGTTGAACTGGAGGCGCCAGCCACAGGCCGCGGGGAGAGACGGACGTCGACCACAACACAGTAAGTTTTTATTTTTACTCATTCACCGCCACACATCTTGCGTTTGCATTTCTTTCCACCCCCCGGCGCTTGTGTTAGCAGGTCAGAGCAGCTACACAGCGCTTTATTAATGGGAATTATCAGAGAAAAACTCATGTAGCAACAGGCTGGTAAAAGCAGCGCTGCAGCAGTTAGACACTGACTGTGTGGGGGGAAAAAAAACTGCGAGCTAGTCAAGATGCAGTGCACAGACGTATTGGTGTGACCAGGTGTTGCACCGAAAGCTGTGACCTGTCAGAATGTGTGACCCTAGAGAGCGCTGTTCTTATTTCTTAACTGATTTCAATAGACTGTAGGCATATAACAACCCAGTCTCACAGTGAAATGTTTTAATGCTTATGTTGGTCCACAGCTGAAAACATAGTCTCACAAAAACAGCCCTGCAATTGAGAGATTATTAAGTTGTTTGCTTCCAGTTTAAAATGTTTGCGCAGTGGAAGAAGTACAGCCTACACATTTCACTGTGATGGGTAACTAACTAGGTTGGTTATTCACCTTCAAAAAAACAATCTGACCATTTCAGTGCCAATTTTGAGAAACTTATACGATTTGTGCAATGGACCAACGTTTTTACATAGCCTATATTTCACTATGAGACTGGGTTAATCAATAAGAACAGCGCCCTCTAGGGTCACACATTCTGACAGGTCACAGCTTTCGGTGCAACACCGGGCGTAAACACCGCACAAGTGTTATATCTTATGACAGTTTTGAATTCTGTTCGAAAATGTCTTATTGGCACTACGTTTTCCTATTTTTGGTAACATGGGCAGAAAAACTAACGTGACGTAACCTTGCAGTTCTTTTTCATGTATGCGAGCTACTGCAGGCTAAAATGAGCTGGCCTTACTAATGTTTTGCTCAATGTTTTATAGACAATATCGCCGATGCATGCAGTTTCCTGGCGTGAATCCTGCAAAGAGAGAGAGTCCCAGGACCGTGGCTATCAAGAGACAAGAGCAGCTGTGACCAGAATGACCGCAGCCAACACGCTACACATTTTATTTTGATAAATAGTTGTTCATATTTTTTGCGATTAAAACTTTGAATTCAAGTTGGTTGGTGTGGTTTGTCTACTAACCAGAGTGCTGTTCAACTGGAGTACTATTAGAGAAATACTCATTTCTACTGGGGTAAAAGGTTGAGGACAATCTTCAGATGGCGAGCTACTGTATTCAATAAATAAGAAAGTGTGTCTGTTTACATTGACCATATTACTCGTGGATGGTCTCGTTTCAATCATGACAATCTAAGCTTTCTAACGGTGTATGGCATGACTTTATTCACCCAAGGCTCGTTGAAATAATAAGGTGATTAAGATTAATGTGTGTAGTGTAACATTAGCTTGCCGGACTGTTTACATTGAAAGCTAACGAGTTAACCGCTAACCTTATTGCTGCGAGCAACCATATTACTCGTGGATTCTCAGCCGAGCTAAGGGTGTAAGGGCAGGGTGTCATATTGTATCTTATTACATGGCACTTTGAGAATCCTATGTAAATCACAGCATTCTACAGGTCTGTTATTTCCAGCTAGCAGACCGCTGTCAAGGGTGACCGTTGCTATGAATAGGAAATATTGTAGCTATAGTGACGTTCTGACCGGCGTCTTCACAACCTCTCTCAACCTCCGTTGACGTTTTGGAAATAGGCTATTCACTTTTATTTAAAATGGAATTGTTTCCAAAACTAAATTTCAATATTTTCGGAGAGGACGGCACATTGGAGACTTGGCTGAGGGAGGCACAGTCAACAGAAAAGCAGAGACACAAACGACACAAGCAGCTTTTAGTTACCGTTGCTAGGAAGGACGTTCTGGGAGTTCCGACCACAGCGGACTGTTTTTATTTATTTATTTGAATAAACCTTGCTTTAATCAATATTTTGCCTCACATTGATTGATTAATTTAGTTTGTATCCATGTAATAAGCGGGATAATGTAGAGCGAACGGGTCACTCGCGAGAAATAAAGACCTTCAAGCTGAACAAGAGCCCTCCGCTGCGCGTCGGGCTCCTGTTCAGCTTGTCGGTCTTTATTTCTCGCGAGTGACCCGTTCGCTCTACATTATCCCTTACATATATCATATTGTATCATATTGTATGAAATGTAAAGCCCACTGAGACAAATGTGTTTGTGATTTTGGGCTATACAAATAAAACTGATTTGATTTGGATGGTTTCGTTTTAATCAAAAGGTTGAGGACAGACTTCATGCTGAGCTACTGTATTCAATAAATAAGCAAAACAATGTTATGCTATCAATATAGAAATGTGACCTGAAGTACTTCTTTGTAATATATTCGCAGAGGTGGAAAGAGAACAAACATATTCTACTCAAGTAAAAGTAGGATTAATTGGATTAAATTGTACTTCAGTAAAAGTAAAAGTACTGGTCTAAAAATCTACTGAAGTAAAAGTGAAAAAGTAGCTGATTTAAAATGTACTTAAAGCAGAGCCGGCCCAAGCCTTCAGGGGGCCCTAAGCGAAATATGATTAGGGGGCCCCTCTCCAATGTTAGCGCTGCTGAAATTATAGATGTTTGTAAAATATCATTCACACACCCAGTGTTTTCCGCTAGTGCCTCCACTGTGCAGCTGTGCGAAAATATTAGACAGCCGAGATTCAGACCCTCCTAGGGGGGTCCGGGGGTATGCCCCCCTGGGAGATTTTTTTTGAACCTTTTTAAAGTGAAATGCATGAATCTGGTGCACTTTGAGAGGAAAATTAAGAGGCTAAATCTGAGAAATTTAGTGTGAACAAATAATTTGGAGACACTGGGTCAGATGAATTAGAAGCTATTGAAGAAAGACACATGGATTTTATAAAATATAAAATAAAATATTATGCAGGGTCCTCTGGGTTGGGCTTGGAGCTCTTTTTCTTTTACGGGACATATTTCTCTGTAATATAATGAATTAATTTAAATGCAGTGAGAGGAACGAAGCAGAAGAACTCTTGTCCAGCTATCTTTTTTTCCACAGATGAGGCTGAAATAGGCTGTAGACTATACACAGTGCATGGGAAACAGAGGGCAGCCCCATTTCCAATTGCTTTTAAATAAACTCAATACACACTGTGCATGAATGTGAACGTGACATGATCAGATAATTTCGGATTTCCTCACAGATTTTTAGGCTATTAATTATCTAGACCAAAACATTTTATTCCTTTTTTTTGTATGATAACTCACATTTGCATAATATGATGTTAATATCAAACACAAAAAAGAAAAAAAAAATGTTTTTTTTTTTTTTGAGGGGGCCCCCCTGGCGGTCAGGGGCCCTAAGCGACCGCGTAGTTCGCTTATGCCTCGGACCGGCTCTGACTTAAAGTACAAGTTACTAGTTACTTTTTAACAGCGGGAGGGGGCGGGGTCTCTTCAGTGTAGGGCATTCTATATATAGACAAGGGGATATAAATCTCAAACTAGTTTTGTTTAATTAATGCAACACTTTTACAAATTAAAGTGCACAAATTAAACAAATGATGTCACCACACATGTATGGATGTATACTGTGTCATTATACTTTAGATAAGCAAATATGAAGCAAATAGTCTGTTAATGGGGGAATGGGAATGTAACCGATCTACAGACCTAAACAGACTGCAGCTGCAGTTCTAATAATGTAATTGTGTACAATTGATCTAAACAAATACTGATGTTGGTTTATAAAGCACTAAATGGTCTAGGGCCAAAATACATTACTGATCTGCTGATACGTTATGAACCGTCCAGAGCCCTTAGGTCGTCTGGGACAGGTCTACTTACAGTCCCTAGAGTTAGGACTAAACAAGGAGACAGACAGACAGACAGACAGACAGACAGACAGACAGACAGACAGGTCTACTTACAGTCCCAAGAGTTAGAACTAAACGAGGAGACAGACAGACAGACAGACAGGTCTACTTACAGTCCCAAGAGTTAGAACTAAACGAGGAGACAGACAGACAGACAGACAGACAGGTCTACTTACAGTCCCCAGAGTTAGGACTAAACAAGGAGAAGCATCTTTTAGTTTTTATGCACCAAATCTCTGGAACAAACTCCCAGAGAACTTGAGGTCTGCTGCAACTCTCAGTTCTTTTCAATCGAGTCTGAAGACTTTTTTGTTTCCATTTTAACCTGCAATTTTTATTTTATTTGCTTCTTTTATTCGCTTTTAAATGTTTTATAATGTGTTTTATGTATTCTAATCTTGCCCCTGTAAAGCACTTTGAATGGCCTTGTGTCTGAATTGTGCTATAGAAATAAACTTGCCTTGCCTTGCCTTGCCTTGCATACAAAATATGGGTAAAACCAGTAAACAGTTATTGCACATATTAAACTCAGACTTTCTCCCTTTCCACAGCAGTGGTTGGACTGCAGGCTGTACACACCCACCATGGAGGACTACAAGGTATGTGAACTCTGAGTCAGTTTATCTTATCTATAACATTCCTCACACACACACACACACTGACACACACACACACACATTAGGTAAAAACCTTTACCGTATGTACACACACAGACACTGACTGCTCATCTGTCGAAAAAACACACTTACACCTAACCCTATTATACACGCACACACGCAGACACACGCACACACGCAGACACACACAGACACACACACATTATGATGGAAATACTTACTCACCCACTTAATCACCGATGAAACATTAATAACAGATTGTTGCTCTGCTGTGTTTTTATTGTATATTTTAGCTTAATAGTACTTTTTACTTTACTTACTTTTTAATAGTACGTTTTACTATAGGCATGTTGTGTTATATAAATGTGTAACTTATTTTCTTTTAGGGTGACTTTTACCATCTGTCTAGGGACTGCAGATGAAAAATAGCCTTCTGGCTAATTCTGGCATATTGACAGAAATGTTTGATAATATGCACTGTCCCTGTATTAAATAAATAAATAAATAAACAGCCATACGCACTGCAAATGATTTCATTGTGGTCAGACATTTTGTTGTGTTGGAAAATATAAACAGGACAAAAGAAAGTGTGTTTGTAGGTAGGTGTTGGTCCACAGCTGCAGTTTGTTTAGTCTGAAGCAGAAGAGTTATGTTTATGTTTGTGGTTAGTTCTATTTGGGGAGAAAATGGCAGTTGGGATAGAGATTCGAATCCAAATACCTCAACCGCTCCACTTGTTCTCTTTGGTCCCTCCCCTATGGTCCCTCCCTGACACGCTCTACACACCAACAACGTCGTGCCAAAGTGAATGGACAGTCCCAACAACAGCCAATAAGAACAGAGAATCGCAGCCTCGCTCTGATTGGTCAAAGTGTACAGCTCATGTTAACTTTGACCAATCAGAAATCACATACCCCAGCTTTAAGCTAGTTGAGGTCAAGCCTACACTCTGGTTGCGTTCCGAATCGCATACGCTACACACCTTCATCCAACGGCTCCAGTTGAGGACTGCCGCTGTCCTCCCCGTCCAACCCGATGAAGGCTGGTGAATCCTCCCCAAAAATAGGAGTAGGGTCCAGCTGCAGCCCCGGAGACAAGTTACCCTGGCGTGACAACGACACCCAGGCGTGACGGAAGTAACTGTGGTGTGACGGACGTGATTTTTGACTATTTAGCTTCCATGACATGTCTGCTATGTCACTAACCCTAACCCTAACCCTAACCCTAACCCTAACCCTAACCCTAACCCTAACCACCCAACTGTGATGCCTGAACCTAATCGCCAAAACAATATAAATAACACAAACTTAGTATCGGTCTGCTGTCTTGTTATTGTTTGACGTGACGTACTCAAGATGGCCGCCGCCGTGTTCCGTCAATGTTCTATCTATATTCTAACCTCTCCCGTCACACCACAGTTACTTCCGTCACGCCTGGGTGTCGTTGTCACGCCAGGGTGCTTGTCTCCGGGGCTGCAGCTGGATACTATTGAAAAATAGTGACAATTATGTCACTATAAGGTGACGTTTTCGGGGGAGGACCACCGCCGGTAGGGTGGTGTTTAGTGGAGGATATGTCCTTCTAGGCCCGGGACAGGAGGTCTTTCCATTTTTTTTTAATATCGGCCTCTGTCCGGTGACAGCCGGAGTCTGAGGTGCCGTTCACTGTCTCCGTTAATAAACGCCATGCCTCTTGTTCTTTCTTCACCACATTAGACTGCTTTGCCGTTAATGTCTCCTTGTGGTCGCTGTAAAGTTCGATAACTTTACGAATTTCAAGGTCGGTAAAGTTACCCTTTCTCTTTCGGTGTTCCTCCATCATTTCGGATGTAAGTAGGCTAAGATAATGGCGTGGTATCCTAGCAACGCGGTGATGTGCGCATTCTATGGAACATTGACATGGCCGCGCATGGCTTAGAGCGGGCGTGGTTAGGACCAGTTGGTGCAACCGGCCCCAGGTTTAACACATTAATAACCTCCTCTGTTAGCGCTCTGACACCAGTAGTGTTGGTGTACACCAGAGTATTAGACATTGTATACAGTATTACAGACTGTGTTATATCTTAAAGTCCCTACGAGGAACTTTTAAATATTTCTGAAACAGTCAAATTTTTCCTCTGATGATCATAAATTACATGTAACAGCAAACGAGACCATCAGTGCAAAGAAAGAATGCTATTTTTACAAAGTTTTTCTTAATGCCTTTGTCATGGGTACACGCTCACCCAGGAACAACAGCTGGCGTGGTAGGATGCTGTAAATAAGCAATACAGAGTTAGCTATGTGTGCTTATTTTCATCCATTATCCCCAGACAGTTTTTTTAAAAGGCAACCTGTAAATAGTTAAAAACACAAATATTTAAGTACACATGGATATGCATTATGCAAGCTGGTTCCCATTCTAGCACAGTGCAGACCCATTCTGTGATACCCCCCTAAAACTGAAATAATTCTATGGGGCTTTTCCTTCACATATTAAACACAGACCAAAGCCATTTAAAGTTTGGAAACTGTAGACACTGTTAAAATTTAGAAAAAAACTGAAAAGGAAACAGTTTCATTTCCTCATTCTCTTGCAACTAAGGCCTGTTTGAGACTCAAGATTGTACTCACAAAGAACACACAGCTATCCAAATATTTATAACAGAGTAGATGTTAAGGAGGACTCAAGGAAACAATAAAACACGCAGACATACACACAAACGCCAATGCACGCACACACACACACACACACACACGCACACACACGCACACACACACACACACACACACACACACACACACACACACACACACACACACACACACACGCACACACACACACTCAACAGAACATATTTTGTATGCAGACTTCTTTAATTTTATAAATCAAAAAATATTAATGTACAGGTCTTAAAAAAGCATTTTCAGAAAGTTTTTTTAAAGATGAATATGAACAAATCCTTCTGTAATAACATTCAGAATAGCGCCAAAAATGATTCAAGTTAAGTTGATGTAAATGCCCTTTGATTGTATCTTCATTTTGTGGAGGTAGTCTTAATGACATTACCTTTCCCCCTCTCTCTCTCTCTCTCTCTGTCTCCCTCTCTCTCCCTTTCTCTCTCTCTCTCTCTCCCTCCTCTCTCTCCCTTTCTCTCTCTCTCTCTCTCCCTCCTCTCTCTCCCTTTCTCTCTCTCCCTCTCTCTCTCTCTCTCTCTCTCTCTCTCTCCCTTTCTCTCCCTCCCTCCCTCTCTCTCTCCCCCTCCCTCCATCCCTCTCTCTTTCTCTCTCCCTCTCTCTCTCTCTCCCTCCCTCCTCTCCCTTTCTCTCTCTCTCCCTCTCTCTCTCTCTCCCTTTCTCTCTCTCTCCCTCTCTCTCTCCCCCTCCCTCTCTCTCTCTCTCCCCCTCCCTCTCTCTCTCTCTCTCTCTCTCTCTCTCTCCCCCTCCCTCTCTCTCTCTCTTTCCAGCAGAATTGTCCCGGCTCTACATTGAAATGTTTCTCTGAGGAGATGAAGGTCCTGCTATCCGAGTGGAGGAGCGCGGGAATGCGTCACAGTTTAAGGTTGACCACAGACCTTTCCAAACTAGCAAAGTTATTAAACCAGGTAAGAATGACATAAATACATGTCTAAATAAAGTTGAAAAATATGAATTATGCACAGTTGTTAAAATCATACTATAAGTTTAATACAATTTTTCTTGCACTCAATTAAAAATTAAACTTTAGTTATATAGGAGTTCACTGTTCTCTGTAAACCCTAGAGATGGTTGTGCCCGGACAAGCCCCTCTTACACCATCAACCATGCCATGATCAAAGTCACTTCCCCCCCCCCTTTCCTCCCCATGCTGAACTCTGTTTGAACTTCAATCAGTTGTCTTGACCACGTCTACATGCCGTGTGATTGGCTTATTAGTTATATGTCATCATCATCATCATCTTCATCATCATCTTCAGCTGCTTATCCGTAGTCAGGTCGCGGGGGCAGCAGCTTGAGCAGGGAACCCCAAACTTCTCTTTCCCTTCCCCACATCAACCAGCTCTGACTGGGGGATCACGAGGCGTTCCCAGGCCAACATGGAGACATAATCTCTCCACCTAGTCCTGGGTCTTCCCCGAGGCCTCCTCCCAGCTGGGGGCTCCTGGAAAACCTCCCTAGGGAGGCGCCCTGGGGGCGTCCTGACCTGATGCCCGAACCACCTCAACTGGCTCCTTTCAATCAAGCAATCAATATCCTTTATTTAACCTGGTAAAATTCATTGAGATTAAAATCTCTTTTTGAAGAATGACCTTTAGCCAAGAAGGCAGCACCATGATACAATAAGAACAAGCAACCACAATTCTCACACACCACATTCAACGTCAGGTAAAGTACAATACAAGATCAGATTTTTAATTGTAAATTGCTTTGAGCGTACAGAGATAGGATCGCTCTGAGAAGGGATCCCCTCACCCCTCACCCCTCACCCCTCACTACTCCCGCAGCCCCCCCGCCCCCCACAGTAGGGACTTTAAGCAGCGGTGTTTTAGGGACGGCTACGGCGCCATGGAAAGATTCCAACGGGCTCCACTATCACCTAGCAACACTTAGACCGGCTACTTGCTGCAGTTGGTGTAGCGCTCACAATGTCAAAGCCCCGTTTTGCCGTTGTACACAGACGGACTGCGGCTCTGACTCGCTCTGACTACAGCGATAGGAGGTGATGACATAAGTTCTCGAATGCTCAAAATTCTACTCGACCGCCGTAGCCGTCCCTAAAACACCGCTGCTTAAAGTCCCTAGTATCTCCCGGGGAACACGGTCATACACCTTCTCCAGATCCACCAAACACATGTAGACCGGATGAGCAAACTCCCAAGCTCCCTCTAGGATCCTAGTGAGAGTGAAGAGCTGGTTGTTGTTCCACGGCCAGGACGGATCCACATTGTTCCTCTTCAATCCGAGGCTCGACTATCGGCCGAACCCTCCCCAGCACCTTGGAGTAGTTATATGTGTCAACAAGAAATTGAAGTGAGTGTTTAATTGACCTCTTTCTCTCTCTCTCTCTCTCTCTCTCTCTCTATCCCCCTCCCTCCCTCCCTCCCTTCCTCCATCTCTCCCTCCATCTCTCCCTCCATCCCTCTCTCCCTCTCTCTCTCCCTCTCTCTCCCTCTCCCTCCCTCCCTCCCTCCCTCCCTCTCTCTCTCTTTCCCTCCCTCCATCTCTCTCTCCTCCCCTTTCTCCCTCTATCCCTCTCTCTCTCTCCCTCTCTCTCTCTCTCTCCCCCTCCCTCCCTCTCTCTCTCCCTCGCTCCCTCCCCCCTCCCTCCCTCCCTCCCTCTCTCTCTCCCCCCTCCCTCCCTCGCTCCCTCGCTCCCTCCCTGGCTCCCTCCCTCCCGCCCTCTCTCTCTCTCCCCCCTCCCTCCCTCCCGCCCTCTCTCTCTCTCCCTCCCCCCTCTCTCTCTCCCTCTCTCTCTCTCTCTCCCCCTCCCTCCCTCCCTCGCTCCCTCTCTCTCTCCCCCCTCCCTCCCTCGCTCCCTCGCTCCCTCCCTCCCTCCCTGGCTCCCTCCCTCCCGCCCTCTCTATCTCTCCCCCCTCCCTCCCTCCCTCCCTCCCTCTCTCTCTCCCTCCATCCCTCTCTCCCTCTCTCTTCCACAGACAGATTCAGAGTGTTTGCAGTGTGAACGACTCCAGGAAAGGAACGCAGAACATTTCCTCTCCGTTCTGAATTCGACTCTCCTGAGGATGAACTTTGAACACTGTTAACTGTACTAATAATAATAATAATAATAATAATAATAATAATAATAATAATAATAATAATAATAATAATAATAAATTAATAAATAATAATAATAATAATAATAATAATAATAATAATAATAATAATAATAATAATAAATAATAAATAATAATAAATTAATAAATAATAATAATAATAATAAATTAATAAATAATAATAATAATAATAATAATAATAATAATAATAATAATAAATTAATACATAATAATAATAATAATAATAATAATAATAATAATAAATTAATTAATAATAATAATAATAATAATAATAATAATAATAATAATAATAATAATAATAATAATAATAATAATGATAACAATGATGATAATAATAATAATATCCCCCATGCAACAGACTTTCAACAAATACGTCAGAATCTATTTTTCTACTTTATGAACTCTGCTTGTCACAAATAAAAGGGCACGATGCACAATGTCTGAAGAGTATTGTTGTGATTTTAATGTTGCTTTTAATGACGAAACAAATGCCCATAAATGTGGAATAAAGGGCATTGGATCATTGGAAGGTACAGTGTGAAATTAACTAATATTTTGGCATCATCTAGATGTCAGCGTTCCCTTGCTAACCCCTTTCCCATTGTGGGAGAATTTACAGAAGCTACGGTGTTGGCCTTCAAGGACAAGAAGCTATAGTTACTAAAGATGGCATCATCCACCACTGCCTCAAGTCTTTCCACAATATCAAGTGATGAGGTGAAGATGTATTTAGTTATTTATTCTATAGTACTTCTTCTTCTTGGTCTTCCAACAGGTGCATTTCCCCAGGACGCCCACTATATATAAAAACGTGTAAGGCCGTTAAGTTTGTCCATTCTGTGCTACTGTAGAAACATGGCATGCGAGACACTGCAGCTGGATATAGGGTGAAATT
>CASHTC010001007.1:5000-22500 GCA_949357725.1 Hyperoplus immaculatus | reverse complement strand
GGCTGTAAACGTCATGTTGCTGGCTATGGGTGGGCTGTAAACGTCATGTTGCTGGCTATGGGTGGCCTGTAAACGTCATGTTGCTGGCTATGGGTGGGCTGTAAACGTCATGTTGCTGGCTATGGGTGGGCTGTAAACGTCATGTTGCTGGCTATGGGTGGGCTGTAAACGTCATGTTGCTGGCTATGGGTGGGCTGTAAACGTCATGTTGCTGGCTATGGGTGGGCTGTAAACGTCATGTTGCTGGCTATGGGTGGGCTGTAAACGTCATGTTGCTGGCTATGGGTGGGCTGTAAACGTCATGTTGCTGGCTATGGGTGGGCTGTAAACGTCATGTTGCTGGCTATGGGTGGGCTGTAAACGTCATGTTGCTGGCTATGGGTGGGCTGTAAACGTCATGTTGCTGGCTATGGGTGGGCTGTAAACGTCATGTTGCTGGCTATGGGTGGGCTGTAAACGTCATGTTGCTGGCTATGGGTGGGCTGTAAACGTCATGTTGCTGGCTATGGGTGGGCTGTAAACGTCATGTTGCTGGCTATGGGTGGGCTGTAAACGTCATGTTGCTGGCTATGGGTGGGCTGTAAACGTCATGTTGCTGGCTATGGGTGGGCTGTAAACGTCATGTTGCTGGCTATGGGTGGGCTGTAAACGTCATGTTGCTGGCTATGGGTGGGCTGTAAACGTCATGTTGCTGGCTATGGGTGGGCTGTAAACGTCATGTTGCTGGCTATGGGTGGGCTGTAAACGTCATGTTGCTGGCTATGGGTGGGCTGTAAACGTCATGTTGCTGGCTATGGGTGGGCTGTAAACGTCATGTTGCTGGCTATGGGTGGGCTGTAAACGTCATGTTGCTGGCTATGGGTGGGCTGTAAACGTCATGTTGCTGGCTATGGGTGGGCTGTAAACGTCATGTTGCTGGCTATGGGTGGGCTGTAAACGTCATGTTGCTGGCTATGGGTGGGCTGTAAACGTCATGTTGCTGGCTATGGGTGGGCTGTAAACGTCATGTTGCTGGCTATGGGTGGGCTGTAAACGTCATGTTGCTGGCTATGGGTGGGCTGTAAACGTCATGTTGCTGGCTATGGGTGGGCCCCCTTGTTCACATACCCTTTGTTTACAGAGCCTAGGCTGTGTACTAACACTGGATTTTCTTTTCAACACACACACACACACACACACACACACACACACACAGGACAGACAGGTAGCGGATCGTGAGGAGATATTCACTGATTTGGACAACAAGCGTTCTCCAGAATCACTGACTACACCTTTACAGGAAGCTTTTGTGCATGACGAACTTCCAGGGTTTGTTTAGCAATCCTGAATGAAAATTGTGTCGTCAATTATTCGCCAAGTGACTGGTTAAAGAAATACTTCACCCATACGTAACCAGCGTTCTATCATTATAAAATCGCTATTATAATATAATGAATGAGGTTTTTCTTCCCTCAGGCTTCCCTCAGTCTTCCCTTGGCCCAGCTGTCCTGTTAATCCTAACACTACGTATGATGTCACACAGAGAAAAATGTAGGGTTAGACAGTGAGACCATAAAACATTCTTTCTGCCTTTTTCTCAGGCTAGGATGAACCCATTTCTAACAGTTTTGCACATACAGGCGATCTCAGAGTTCAACACAACAATTTTCCACAGGTGAAGTAGCTAATAGCCTACTTTAGGTAAGAGGATACTTCTGTTACACAATGAATCAAGTTTGAAAACCTTTCATTAGATAACAGCTGGTACTTTCGGTAACTTTTTCTGGTGAAAGCCAACCCAAACATTACGTCTGGAGATGTCTTCATTCATTATAATTGCTGGCCAGAGTTACACATCTATAGCCCCTTTTACACAGAGATTGCGGCATATTGACGGAACAACATACATACATACATACATCTTCAACCGCTTATCCGAAATCGGGTCGCGGGGGCAGCAGCTTGAGCAGGGAACCCCAAACTTCTCTTTCCCGGGCCACATCAACCAGCTCTGACTGGGGGATCCCGAGGCGTTCCCAGGCCAGTGTGGAGATATAATCTCTCCACCTAGTCCTGGGTCTTCCCCGAGGCCTCCTTCCAGCTGGACGCTCCTGGAACACCTCCCTAGGGAGGCGCCCTGGGGGCATCCTTACCAGATGCCCGAACCACCTCAACTGGCTCCTTTCAACGCAAAGGAGTAGCGGCTCTGCCCCGAGTTCCTCACGAATGACTGAGCTTCTCACCCTATCTCTAAGGGAGACGCCAGCCACTCTCCTGAGAAAACCCATTTCGGCCGCTTGTACCCGCGATCTCGTTCTTTCGGTCATTACCCAGCCTTCATGACCATAGGTGAGGGTAGGAACAAAGATCGACCGGTAGATCGAAAGCTTTGCCTTACGACTCAGCTCTCTTTTCGTCACAACAGTGCGGTAAAGCGTATGCAAAACCGCCCCTGCTGCTCCGATTCTCCGGCCAATCTCACGTTCCATTGTTCCCTCACTCGAAAACAAGACCCCGAGGTACTTGAACTCCTTCACTTGGGGTAAGGACTCATTCCCTACCTGTAGCAGACAATCCATCGGTTTCCTGCTGAGCACCATGGCCTCAGATTTAGAGGTGCTGATCCTCATCCCAACCGCTTCACACTCGGCTGCAAACCGATCCAATGAGAGCTGAAGGTCACAGGCCGATGATGCCATCAGAACCACATCATCCGCAAACAGCAGAGATGAGATCTTCAGACCACCAAACTGCAACCCCTCCCCACCACGACTACGCCTTGATATCCTGTCCATAAATATCACAAACAGGATTGGTGATAAAGCGCAGCCCTGGCGGAGGCCAACCCCCAACGGAAACGAGTCCGACTTACTACCGAGAACCCGTACACAGCTCTCGCTTTGAGCGTACAGAGATTGGATGGCCCTGAGAAGAGACACCCTCACCCCATACTCCCGCAGCACCCCCCACAGTATCTCCCGGGGAACCCGGTCATAAGCCTTCTCCAGATCTACAAAACACATGTAGACTGGATGAGCAAACTCCCAAGCTCCCTCTAGGATCCTTGCGAGAGTGAAGAGCTGGTCCGTTGTTCCACGGCCAGGACGGAATCCGCATTGTTCCTCTTCAATCTGAGGTTCGACTATCGGCCGAACCCTCCTTTCCAGCACCTTGGAGTAGACTTTGCCGGGGAGGCTGAGAAGTGTGATACCTCGGTAATTGGCACACACTCTCTGGTCCCCCTTTTTGAAAATAGGAACCACCACCCCGGTCTGCCACTCCTTCGGCACTGTACCCGACTTCCACGCAATGTTGAAGAGGCGTGTCATCCAAGACAGCCCCTCCACACCCATTGCTTTCAGCATTTCTGGACGGATCTCATCAACCCCCGGGGCTTTGCCACTGTGGAGTTGTTTGACTACCTCAGTGACTTCCACCAGGGAAATTGACGATGATCCCCCATCAGCCTCCAGCTCTGCCTCCAACATAGAGGGCGGGTTAATCGGATTCAGGAGTTCCTCAAAGTGCTCCTTCCACCGACCGACCACCTCCTCAGTTGAGGTCAACAGCGTCCCATCCTTACTGTACACAGCTTGGATGGTTCCCCGCTTCCCCCTCCTGAGGTGCCGGACGGTCTTCCAGAAACACTTTGGTGCCGACCGAAAGTCCTTCTCCATGGTTTCTCCGAACTTCTCCCACACCCGCTGCTTTGCCTCTGTCACGGCAGAGGCTGCAGCCCTTCGGGCCTGTCGGTACCTTGCAACTGCCTCAGGAGTCCCCCGTGATAACATATCCCGGAAGCACTCCTTCTTCAGTCGGACGGCTTCCCTGACCACCGAGGTCCACCACGGCGTTCGAGGGTTACCGCCCCTTGAGGCACCTAAGACCTTGAGACCACAGCTGCCTGCCGCGGCTTCAGCAATGGAAGTTTTGAACATCGACCACTCGGGTTCAATGCCCCCAACCTCCACAGGGATGCTAGAAAAGCTCTGCTGGAGGTGCGAATTAAAGATCTCTTGAACAGGGGCCTCCGCCAGACGTTCCCAGTTCACCCGCACTACCCGTTTGGGCTTACCAGGTCTGTCCAGAGTCTTCCCCCACCCTTTGACCCAACTCACAACCAGATGGTGATCAGTTGACAGCTCTGCCCCTCTCTTCACCCGAGTGTCCAAAACATGCGGCCTCAGATCAGATGATACGATCACGAAATCGATCATCGACCTTCGGCCTAGGGTATTCTGGTACCATGTACACTTATGAGCATCCTTATGTTCGAACATGGTGTTCGTTATAGACAAACCATGACCAGCACAGAAGTCTAACAACAAACGACCGCTCGGGTTCAGATCGGGGAGGCCGTTCCTCCCAATCACGCCTCTCCAGGTGTCTCCATCATTGCCCACGTGCGCGTTAAAGTCTCCCAGCAGAACTATGGAGTCCCCTACCGGAGCCCCATGCAGGACTCCGTTCAGGGTCTCCAAGAAGGCCGGATACTCCGAACTGCTGTTCGGTGCATACGCACAGACAACAGTCAGAGTCTTCCCCCCCACAACCCGGAGGCGTAGGGAGGCGACCCTCTCGTCCACCGGGGTAAACTCCAATGTAGTAGCGCCCAGCCGGGGGCTCGTGAGTATCCCCACACCGGCCCGGCGCCTCACACCTTGGGCAACTCCAGAGAAAAATAGAGTCCAACCCCTGTCCAGAAGTACGGTTCCAGAACCAAGACTGTGCGTGGAGGTCAGCCCCACCAGATCTAATTGGTAGCGCTCCACCTCCCGCACCAGTTCCAGCTCCTTCCCCCAACAAACAACATCACTCCAAAATGCCGGCTTTGCTTGCTTCTGTGTTATTTACACAGAACCAGCCACGCCGGCCTGCTGGCGCATCAGTAGTCCCTTTTACACAGCGTCCGGAGTGAAAGAGGTGCTTGTAAACAGCGTCAGGTGTGACGTTAACATTTAGCGCCGCGCCGGTCAGCTGCTTTACAACAACAACACTGGCCGGTGAATTGAGAGCAGAAGTGCTGGAGCTTGCAGTAAGAGGGCCGTATGTTACTGTCCCCACGATGTGCCAGTTGATCTCGCTACGCGCTGAGTCCAACATCTCTGGGACTGTTAACCAAACTGACAAAAATCACTCCGCTGCTCACTGCTTCACCTCTGTGTCTGTCTGTGTGTGTGTGTGTTTGTGTGACAGGTTGGTTGTGAGCGAGTCTCTGTGAGACAGACATAAACATACACACAGTGTGTGAAGTCACGTTACTGTAGGCAGAAATAAAGTGTGGATATACGCTCAGACTTAGGATAATAATAGCGGCGGCGGAATCCAGTCAAGACGATGTGAGTACGTTTGGCCGCATATTAAGACAGTAACTTCAGGCTGCAGCCCGCAATGTAAACGTTCCGCAGTAATTTTCTCCATGAATTGTGTTATTTATGTTGGGGGATGATGCTTGTTAGCTAGATGGAACTCTTGTTAAACATATTGGCCGATTAGAATTATTATTTGTAGAGTGTGCGAGTCTTGAGTTGTGTTAGCAAAACAGTAGCTCTGTGGCTAACAGCTGAGCCCGAGCCTTCAGACAGTCTAGCGGGGCGAGCAGACTATTCCACCGTTCCTTGGTCGTTCCTATTTACTGGCGTACTGAACTACGTTTTAGTTACATAAGAACCTAGAGCAAGAGCCCTCCGCTGCGCGTCGGGCTCCTGCTTCAGCTTGTCGGTCTTTATTTCTAGCAAGTGACCCGTTCGCTATACTTTATCCCTTACTTAGCCTAGCCTAGCTTTCCCATTGTACAACTTCTCCTGGGCAGAAATAGACTCATACACTCTGCAAAATGAAGCGCGGGGGTTTGGATTGAGCAACGGACCTTATGATCAGCTAGATTATACGCCGTTCCTTTTATTTGGTGATTTTTACGGGACATCAGGCCGCCGTGGTTAATGTTAAACACACGTCCTTCAACTGCTAACATGGTCGCATGTTTAGAACGTAGGCTATGGAACATCAAACGCCCCCCTGTTCCGCAACAACAAGCTGGAGCATTTAAACAGAGAGGCGGAACTGATCGTGTCGGGAATCTTACTACCTCTCTCTCTCTCTCTCTCCCTCTCTCTCTCTCTCTCTCTCTCTCTCTCTCTCTCTCTCTCTCTCTCTCTCTCTCTCTACCCCCCGAGGTAGTAAAATTCCCGGAACGATCACTCGCACCTTTCTTCCCTCGTTCCGCAACGGTCGCATTTATACAGCAGGGCGGAGGGCCGAAAGGCCGGCATATTCCCGGCTTTCACTGGCTGTGTAAAAGGGGCTTATGATAAACATCACAGATAGGCATATTGGGTTGAGGCCATAGGCAGGTTGGAGCAGAAATACAGTGTTTATCATTGCAACGAATCAATTAACCAATTAACTTGAATGTTTCCTTGACACAGAGTAGTATTTACTTTTATTACCTTGACATGTTTTAACTGTTTAGCTTCCTGCAGTCTTCCTGGGTGTTATAAGAGCAAGGCTGATTTATGGCTTTATAAAAATGTTAATGGTGTTTTTGTCTTTCTAGAACTTAATTTTAAGTAGAGACAGAGTTGAAATGGGGCAGAGAGGGGAGTGACATGCAGAGAACGACCGCGGGCTGGAATCGAACCCGGGTCTGCTGCTGGAGGGGGGGGGGCGGGGAGGGGGGCGCCCTACCAACTGAGGGGCACTTTACACGACAACACGAAACGGTGCAAACGCGGAAAAATTCCCGCGTTTGCACTATATCATTTACAGGAAAACAGCAAACGCAGGCATGAAACCGCAGGTTTTTGAGATCACCTCCCAGGGAGGATTTTTTGGAAAACTTAACGGTTTTGGTTTCCTGTAAACACCGAAACCATTTCCCCTGATAACGCTGACGTCACGGCTCCACCCTCACACATGCGTAGTCTATAACTTGCTGTCAAAATATCCACAACACAAGCGAGTTATAAAGTTAGAAGACAACATGAACGGTGTCTCCACGGCACCATCACTGTGATCAGCGGAGAGTGACGTGCAGGGCTAAACTATAGCCTAACACTCGCCAATTTAGTCTAAGCGATTAGTAAGTTATTGAGACCGCCGGCCACTTTGTCTGGGGAGAGATTTGTGCTCTGCCGGTTTTTCTAGCCAAATAAACGTGTGTAGCTTCTATGCCAGGGCAGGGACAGGGCTCTCTCTACATTAAAAAACACTATCCATAGTTCAGCGCGCAGTTAAGTTACTGTTCAACAAAAGGAGCATTAAGGCTACGGCTTCACAGTAAAAGCATTTCACTGGCTAAACATTAATAGCATTTCACTGGACACACGTGAGTTGACTTTTATTTTGAAGTACGCCTAACAGGAAGGTATCCGCTCACGAAGCCCCTTCACTGTCAGCAAGTCTTCTGTTTTTACGAGTTCAATGCGGTGAAATAAGAGGACAGAAAGCTTGTCTTTTACAATATTTGTAACCCCAATCTTACACCAACCGCTTTATGAACGTTAGTGGCATTAATTTTCGGTTACAGTAAGGTTTTATGCATCAAATTGTACCGGAAGAGCTATCTACTAGGCTGTGTCACCGCTGACTATTGGCTTGGCATGGCTGCTACACTGCTACTACAGTGATTTCGGCCCGTTTCCTCTGAAAACATGTGCACGGGTGAAGATGTCAGATAAATTTTGTCTGAACGGGGTTTTTTTTTAAACCAAAAACTGGAAAACTGTCACGTTTTCACAGTGTAAAGTGCCCCTGAGCTAAGGGCGTCCCAACCTACTCTATTTTTGCACACCACAGTCTGCTTTGCATATTTAAGGTGAGGATCAGCTTGTGGAAACAGGTTCTGCTCCGGTTGTCAGTTCATTTATAATCGGGTGTGGAGTGAAAATATCTTTCATCTTTCAAAGTTAAGCATCTGCAGCTGTCTTTATAGTAGCCCCAACATGTGGTTGCATATTTGGATTGGCACACATCATTACACATCGGATTCTTAGATGTCTGTACTGTGTGTGTGTGTGTGTGTGTGTGTGCACTGAAACAAAATCAAGTGTCAGTCAACACACAGCCTTGGCTCTGTGAACTGGTACGTACACAAACAAAGGGGCCGCCACCAACATGCCCGTTTACAGAGCCTAAGCTGAGTATTAACGCCAGGTTTTTTTTCAGTGCACACACACACACACACACACACACACACACACACACACACACACACACAGTACAGAAAGGTAGGGATTGAGGAGATATTCACTGATTTTGACAAGTGCTCTTTGCAGCTGTCGTAGCCCAAACATGTAGTTGAATTTTTGAAGAGACACACATCGTAAACATAATAACATTCCATCAACACACTTTATCAGTGTGCCAGAGCTTTCAGAGTAACAGCTACATGTGGTTACTTGTGATTTGGTTCTGTTAGCAATATTATACGGAACTTTTAAATATTTCTGAAACAGTCTAATTTTTCCTCGGATGATCATAAATTACATGTATCAGCAAACGAGACCATCAGTGCAAAGAATGCTATTTTTATATAGTTTTTCTTAATGCCTTTGTCATGGGTATACGCTCACCTAGGAACAACAGCTGGCGTGGTAAAAACACTACCGCTTTTAGTCCAAAGAGGGGGCTAGAATGAACACAAACTGAAAGTTCCTCGGAGCATCTTTAACCTCCCTTTAAACCATGTGCTCCCTGCTTTTGTTGTGTTGACTACAGTTTTGGTTGCTCTGTTTTACTTATCATCTGGGGACCGGGTGAGTGTTTGATTTCCTGTTCCCACTAAACGAGTCCCGATGTCTGGACTTAATTGCTCGGTGATAAACACATCCGGGCCTCTCATGGATAGAGCTGTCTAAAGGAAAAACAACTCTTTACTGGAGGGAGATTTTTTTATTTTTTTTCTAAGATTATATTTGGCCATTTTCAAGCTTTATTAGACAGTACAGAGTTGAAATGGGGACACAGAGAGAGAGAGAGAGAGAGAGACAGAGAGAGAGAGAGAGGGGGGGGATGACCTGCAGTAAAGGTCCACGGGTCAGATTTGAACCCACGACCACTGCAACGAAGGCCAGAGCCAATATGGTCCACGCTCTATCCACTACACCACCGAAGCACCCCAGATTTATTTTTTTTTATTATGAGAATTAATCTTTTCAACAAAACAACTATCAATATCTCCATTTTGAGCAAGACACTTAACCCCAAACTGCTCCAGGGGCGCTGTACTATGGCTGACCCTGTGTGAGGACCCCCTCTGGAGTGTGTCTGTCTGTCTGTCTGTACTATGGCTGACCCTGCGCTCTGACCCCCTCTGGAGTGTGGGAACTTGAGAGGGGGAGATGAGGAAAGATGAATTTCAATGTAGCCTCGTGTGAATTGAAGAATAAAGAAATGTACACACAAACACTCTCTCTCTCTCCCTCTCTGACTCACTCACACACACACACACACACACACACACACACAATGAATCATCTTGTTTCATCAACCCACTGAATGTGCGGTTTTGTCTTGTGAGATATTGGGTCTCGACACCTCCATTGTTTCCCTTTGCAGGAGGTCGAAATTGTGAAAGATTTTTCATCATACGGACGATATTATCTGTTCTGAATAATCGCTTTGTGTAGAAGTCTAATGGAAGCTAATCATTCATCTTAATGTATTTCATTGTTTTTTTTTTACTATCCCTTAAATGCACTTTAGGGGTGGCAGTGGCAAAGTGCGACCCCCCGCCTCTCCACCACATGTCCAAGTGTCCCTGGGCAAAGAGACACTGAACCCTACATTGCTCCCGATGGTTCAGAGAGCGCTTTGCATGTCAGCTACTAATAATAATGGATTGGATTTATATAGCGCTTTATTTCTATGTGACTCAAAGCGCTTACAGGGTTCCAGGGTTCCAGGTACCATTCATTCACACACAGTCATACCGGTGGTGGTAAACTACCATAGTAGCCACAGCTGCCCTGGGGCAGACTGACGGAAGCGTGGCTGCCATTCAGCGCCTACGGCCCCTCCGACCACCACCTCAAACATACACATTCACACAAGGCAAGGTGGGTGAAGTGTCTTGCCCAGGGACACAACAACCATGACACAGGTGGCTGGGCGGGGATCGAACCACCAACTCTTGGATCGTTGGCCAACCCGCTCTACCACCAGAGCCACGGTCGCCCCAAGCTACCGCCATCGGTGTACGAATGGGTGAATGTGGTAAGAAATGTAAAGCGCTTTGGGGTTGAGAAAAACGGCTAAAAAGCGCAAGATAAGTCAAGTCCATTTACCATTTACTTTGAATGGCCTTGTGTCTGAACTGAGCTATGGGAATAAACTTGCCTTGCCTTGCCTTGCCTTGCCCTTACACAAAGCGATTATTCATACAGATAAAAGCGTCCACTCCGTATGATGAAAAATATTCACAATGTCGTACTCCTGCAACAATGGAAGGGTCGAGACCAAAATCTCACAAAACAAAACCACACATTCAGTGTGTTGATGAAACAAGATGATTCATTGTGTGTGTGTGAGAGAGTGGGTGAGTGAGTGTGTGCGAGTGTGAGAATGAGTGAGTGAGTGTGAGAATGAGTGAGTGAGAGAGTGTGTGTGTCTGTGTGTGTGAGTGAGTGTGAGAGAGTGTGTGTCTGTGTGAGTGAGAGTGTGTGTCTGTATGTTATGTCCAGCTTGTAGCCAGATGGTAGCAGCTGTAAGTGTTCAAAGTTTGTTGACACTTGAATAGAGAAAGCCCAACAGTCCACAGCATGAGTCAGTGATAATATCATCTGGAATTCATGAGGATTTCAACACAAGTCTTAAAGCTGCAGTGTGTAGAATTTTGGGTTTTATTTCCTAGCAAATTTTGTAGAAAGTAATTATAATATCCATAAGTACATTTAATTTAGTGCATAATAGCTGAAAAAAAAATTTAATTATTTTTTTTCCCTTAGAAAGGGTCTCATATATGTCCATATTTCTGCATATCTTGGACCAAGGCCTAGTGCCGCCATCTTGAAAGTGTCATAGTTGGAATGTCATCAGGTGCATTGTTTAAAATTCAGAATTGTTCTTGTCCTTGAAGGCCACTGTAGCTTCTGTTATTATTCTAAAGGGGTGGGGTTACCCAGGGAGCGTTGCATTCTAGAACTTTGTAGAACTTTCTTGATGATGTCATATTACACACTGCACCTTTAAGCGTCTAGGTTTTGTCTTCTATGTCTAGAACCACACCACAGATATGTTGTCACCATTTCTGAGCAATTTTTTTTTATTTTTTGACTCTTTCCGTCATTTAAAACATCACTCACCAATAAAAGATCTTTCCAAATGCATTTTTAAATCATACGTAGACATTTTAATGTTTTTCGAAATGTGACGTCTTGTCTTTCAGAATCACATGTGTAGGCAGCAGGTGTTACGTTCATCGCTACATTAGAAATAAACCATTTTCTTACGTAAAATCCAAAATTATAGAAATTACAATGAAAATGAAATTCAAGGAGAAAAGTCGCAGTGCGTGGTAACTGAATAAACTTACAGCTCTGGACAAAATTGAAGAGACCAGTCTGGATTGTTCTTAAATTATAATATCATTAAATAGCCTGAAAATGGAGAGAACTCCTTAAGTAAAAGATGAAATTTAAAAAAAAAAAAAAATGCAGAAATGAACAAGAAATGCATGGAAGTAACTGCTTTCCATATCAAAAATAAATATGTAAACACAATTAAAACGATTTTTTTTTAAAAATAAATCTAAAAAAAATATTTTATAACTAATTACAGTTTCCAAGTTATAGAGAAAAAAAAGAAAATTCAGAGATCAACTAAGCGTTCAGATTTTGGGGGAATATCTCAACAAAAAAACACAACTAAGTACAACATTGGTCTTTCGGTTATTTTTCCAGTTAATCCCCAATGTAAACTTCAAATGGCTTGTCCAAAAAAATATTAATGTTCTTGCCCAAAAGAAAATCCCATCACCAAGATTTCAAACAAAACAAAACAAAAACAGTAAATCCTAACAACCAGAGAATAAATAATTATCATCTTTTACTTGATGAGATAAATTTGAGTTAAGCTTTACATGCAGTCCGCCAGTGACATTTTGTTTATGTTGAATACACTTTGGTTGCGTTCCGAATCTCCTCCTCTTTCTTTTATCTATTCTACATACTACATCCGACGATAAAAATAATCTAGTTAGGATGCAGTAGGCATACTATTGGGACATACTTTTACTCTCTTATTTCATCATAACATTGCGCCTTGATCTTGCCTCTTGCTTTTATATCCGTCGCATCCCCGTTTGTTTTCATATGGAGGCTTCGTCGATGTGACGTCACTTCACGTGCGCACTGGATTGTGGGTCAGAATCGCCCAAATAGGATGCACTTTTCAACACTAACAATCTTGGCCGCATGAAGTAGGACATCCGGGTACTTCTAACCATCCTAAATCTGGCCACAAGAATCGGGACATCCTAAATCTTTTTTCTACCAAACTATATAGTAGAAAGTATGCGATTCGGAACGCAACCTCAATGTCCAGGTTATACAGCATGAAACACACACACACACTTCTACGCACACACATACACACGCACGCACACACATACACACACACACACACACACACACACACAGTCTTCTGCGCATGCTCAGAGGGCCTCCTGGTGTGGACAGTCTTGCTGCATTGATCAGTATATTGTTTATAGATGACGTATAGGCTTTCGGGTTTATCCTTTTAGGGGCCCATAAACACACACACACACACAAACACACACACACAAACACACACACACAAACACACACACACAAACACACACAAACACACACACACAAATACTGTCTTATGTCACTTTTGGGAAGTTCAAAATTAACAATAACTCTTAACCCCAAAAAAATCCACATGTGCCTCATTCGTCAATCAGCCGTTAAAGCTGGGGTGTGTGATTTCTGATTGGTCAAAGTTAACATGAGCTGTACACTTTGACCAATCAGAGCGAGGCTCCGATTCTCTGTTCTTATTGGCCGTTGGGACTGTCCATTCACTTTGGCACCGACGTTGTTGGTGTGTAGAGCGTGTCAGGGAGGGACCATAGGGGAGGGACCAAAGAGAACAAGTGGAGCGGTTGAGGTATTTGGATTCGAATCTCTATCCCAACTGCCATTTTCTCCCAAAATCCTCCACCCCAGCTTTAAGTCAGAGTCCCCCAATGTCCCTTGAAGCGAGAAACACACACACACACTTGATAAATGACTTAGAGTAATTCATCATTTACAATACACAAAATTAATTGAAGTATGATTAGCCTATTGACTCATTGTTGTGGCTTCATGGTCTTCAAGGCATCCAGAAAATGTTGTTTTAGAACCCTTTTTGGACTCGTAAATGAACCATAACTAACTCAGAAAATTCAGCATTTTCAACATAACTTTTGCTTGTGTCTCCAATAGCTCAAGCCGTCCTTATTAAGCCGATGTTTAGATGTCCAAGTCCCCGAATGTCACTTAAGTGCGACACACACACACGCAGTTTTGTTTGGGTGTCCTTTCTTCCGTCTTCTGCGCATGCTCAGACGTTGGGCCTCGTGGACACAGCATTGGTGCATTGATCAAAAAATCCGTGTTGATTGTTCATTCAACACTGATCAGCTTGTTGGTACAGGCGAAAGGACGGACACACACACACACACACACACACACACACACACACACACACACACACACACACACACACACACACACACACACACACACACACACACACACACACACACACACACACACACACACACACACACACACGGTCTGGTCTTCAAGGCATCAGCAATGTTGTTTTAAGACCCCTTTCCTTTTTTTTGAACTGATCAGCTTTCGGGCTTATCCTTGTTTGGACCCATGAATTCCACCCCGTCAACCGGAATCTCTTTATCCCGGATTGCCTTCTGCACACACCGTTGGTACAGGCGAAAGGTCTCGTCGCACGGGTCTCCGCTCCGGTCCCCCTTCAAGAACTTCTCGGCGAACCAGCGATTGAAACACTGGTCGTACTCCCGTTTTAAGTCAGTGCAAGCCTCGCCAACGCTGTTCATATTTAGGCCTGGACGTATCAGGAAAAATGCCCAAAAAATGCGGAGGTTGTGGCGTTTTTTTAGCTTTCAGGTGGTGGAATTTGTCAGCGAAAACCAGAAGTATTATCAACAACGTGAAGTGAAGCAACCGTGTGACTCTCCTTGAACCGGGGGATGTGATTGGTTGGTTTGAATGTGACGCAGGACGTTGGGAGAGAAACGTCATGACGTGACAGAGATTGCAGTGTGAAGGAAAGAGGACTCACTCTGATAGATAGATACATGGCCTATTTCCAAGTTTGTAATTATATTGCTTTCAAATTTAACTAGTTTATTCGCCATTTTCTCGTTCATTTGTTGTAGCGCATTCTTTTGTAATCTATCTATGTAGGCAACTGAATGGTGACCGGTGGAAGAAATCATTTATGCCTGCTGCCATCAGTCTGGTCAATGACCACATGTAAATTATGTGATCTGTTTGTGTTATTTGTTGTCTTATATGTTATATATTTGCCTTGAACCTTGAACCTTGAATGAATTGTGTTTTTCTGTTCATCGTAGAATGGTATAATATCCTCTTAGCTTTGGCAGTATTGTTCACATAACATCCACAATAAAGATGAAGCTATTGAAATGACTGCGGAGCGTTTTTTATTTATCATCTGACTGTCGGTTGGTTGTATGTAGGCCATTACATTGGATATGATGCAGCAATATTTTTGAAATATCATGCATCATGACCAACATGTTTGTATGTTGACATTATTTTCGACAAATTAGAATCCTACTCCTTCCATTTTTTCCCCATTAAAGTGTATATTTATATGCATATAAATCTCCTTCATACCTTTTATATGGTAAAATGGTAAATGGACTTGTATAGCGCTATTTCTCCGTTTATCACAGACTCAAAGCGCTTTACATTGTTTTTTTTTTGTACACATTCACCCAGTCACACACACATTCATACACCGATAGCAGCAGCTACCACGCAGGGTAGGCTTAGCACTACGGTGCTAAGCTAACTAAGCTAACTATCGGGAGCAATTCGGGGTTCAGTGTCTTGCCCAGGGACACTTCGACATGAGGCGGGGAGACGGGGGATCGAACCTCCGACCCTGCACTCCAGAGGCGAACTCCCTACCCACTTCGCCACTGCCGCCCAAATATATATATACTATCTATCTAATGCTTCATAGTCATACCACTGAAACTAGTCCATTATTGTGGTTTGCACACATTTGCTCAAATCAGTAGCGGAGTGAGATCTCGCTCTCTGTTGACCCAGCTTTTGTCCAAAATCCCGCGAGACTTTTTTCCGCAGCTTCCGATATCTCGCGTTTCCCGCAGGAAGACGTGAGGGTCTTCTGAGCAACAATCTACTAATACAAAGCTAAAATTCACATTTATCCACCGAATTAAACCCTCTAAACGGGAGGCGGGAGTTTGACACGGTAAGTAACACCCGCGCGGACTATTTTATGTCTTTTAATTGCAGTAGATTTGCAGAAATTTGGAATAATAACCACATTACACACGCTATATGCTAGGCCATGTTGCTATTGCTAAGGTGTTTATGCTTCTCTTTCCCCTTCAAACAGAATTTATTTTAGTTTTTAGGAGGGAGCAAGAGACGGAAATATGTCTGATAGCGAGGACAGCGATTTCTCCGACGCGCAGAGCGGTGGAAGCAGCGATGGAGAGGCAGAAGAGGCGGAGGAAAATGAGGTATGCTAACCTGGGAGCTAATGTTGCTATGTATGCTAACTGCTCTGTGTATGTATGCCGCTAACTGCTCTTGTTTATGCTAGGTCAAGAAGGAGCCTTAGCTAGCATCATATTTGTACATATTCAACAGTCTCGTGGCTTAGTTTAGGACATTGGAAGGAGGTTGAAATGACCTATAATGTGTAAAATAATACAATAGTTTTACATACATACAAGAGTATTATTAAACATTCAAAACAAACAGACCCCAATACAGAGCTGTACACTTATTTTTTTAGGTGGTAGCACTGGTGCTAGCAAGCAAAAAAATTCAGTAGCACAAAAATAAATTTGGTAGCACACAAAGTAGGCTATGATTGAAAACTTGACCCTTGCATTTTGCTCTAATTACTTTTGAGCATGTCATCTTGGTCTCATTTGAGATTCACAATTAATATTATATCCTAGTGTGTGCAGTAATAATTGTAGAAAAATGAATAGGGGTGCACTGATTGCAATTTTTTGCTGATTCAGAATTATTATTATAATGTCCTTCTGTTAAAGCTGCAGTGTGTAGAATTTTGGGTTTTATTTCCTAGCAGATTTTGTAGAAAGTAATTATAATATCCATAAGTACGTTTAATTTAGTGCATAATAGCTGAAAAAAAGGTTTTGAATTATTTATTTTTCCCTTAGAAAGGGTCTCATATATGTCCATATTTCTGCATATCTTGGACCAAGGCCTAGTGCCGCCATCTTGAAAGTGTCATAGGTGGAATGTCATCAGGTGCATTGTTTAACATTTAGAATTGTTCTTGTCCTTGAAGGCCACTGTAGCTTCTGTTATTATTCTAAAGGGTTGGGGTTACCCAGGGAGCGTTGCATTCTAGAACTTTGTAGAACTTACTTGATGATGTCATATTACACACTGCACCTTTAATTAAAACCAAACTTTAAAACATTAAACATAGCCTATTAAATACATAAGTATACATATTGGTACAATGTAGGATAAATTAAATAGGTTGTTGTGAATGTGTTGGGAGTAGCTTTTCAGTGGCTTATTTAAAACTGTGTTTAAATAGACTAGGCTACTGTTGACTGCTCGCTGCAGCTGAATGAGTTGCCTTTCAAGCTAGAAAAAAGCGCTAACTTCCTGTTCTTACCGGCTTCAAAATAAAAGTCAACTCACGTTTGGCTAGTAACAGGCTTTTAATGTGAAGGCGCACAGGAAATGTTCTGTTTGTACACGCGCTAACTTAACTGCTGTAATGTGCCGTCTCTTTCCGGTAATTGCCGTTGGTGAAGTTTTTCTACCTAGAATCGCTGGCGCTGCACGAGCACAGATCCCGAGCACACATATCTTTCACCAGCCAAAGTGGAGGCTGGACTCAATAACTTACTTGCCTAAGACTCATTTACCCGCAGTGTTAATGTAGAGCTCTCTAAGCAGCAGTGTTGTGCATCTCTCCTCTGTGTTTCAAAGACAGCCTCTCCTCATTATCAACCTGTCGCACGAGTGCGAATCGATTCGTATTCATCATTGCACGTGATCAATTTCAGTAGCAAATGCGATCAAAACTGTCGCACTGTACAGCCCTGCCCCAATACAATGGAACGAAAAGTACAGAATGTCCATTATCGGGAATTAGAATTATTGTATGAATAAGACAGAAGAATACTGAGTAAATAAGGTTAATTAGTTGTATTGAACCAAACGTTGCCTTTGTTTATATGTTGTATCTA
>CASHTC010001006.1:15000-19071 GCA_949357725.1 Hyperoplus immaculatus | reverse complement strand
AGGGAGGGGGGAGAGGGGGCAGGGGGGGACGGAGGGGGGGAGGGGGGAGAGGGGGGAGGGAGAGAGAGAGAGGGAGAGGGAGGGTGGGGGAGAGAGAGAGTGGGGGAGGGAGGGAGGGAGGGAGAGAGAGAGGGAGAGAGAGAGGGGGAGGGGGGAGAGGGGGCAGGGGGGGACGGAGGGGGGGAGGGAGGAGAGGTGGGAGGGAGGGAGGAGAGGGGGGAGGGGGGAGAGGAAGGGAGAGAGAGAGAGGGAGGGAGAAGGAGGGAGAGAGGGAGGGAGGGGGGAGAGAGAGAGGGGGGGAGGGAGGGAGGGAGGGAGAGAGAGAGGGAGGGGGAGAGAGAGGGAGGGAGAGACACACACGTTTGTAGAGCTATACTTGTGAGGACATTCATTGACATAATGCATTCCCTAGCCCCTTACTCTAACCCTAACCATCAAAACTAAATGCCTAACCCCAACCCTTACACTAACCCTAACATAAACCTAATTCATACATGTTAACCTTCAAACAGCCCTTTAAAGGCCTGTTCCAAAGTGAGAACCGGACAAAATGTCCTCACTGCTAAGGTCTAAAACTCAAATGAATTTACACACACACCTCCAGACTCCAGCGCGTAGTCAGCCAGACCCGTTTGGTCCTGGGAGAAAAGGCGCAGGGCGTTTTGCACGATGCCGTGGACGTCCTGGAAGAGACGAGGGAGTTACCAGTGAACCTTCAGATCAGGTCCTGGGCTCAAATCACATATTTTACCATTTAAAATAGAAACTTAGTATGGATCTGAGCAAATGTTATACATCACTCAGTAAGTGTCTGTCTGTCTGTCTGTCTGTGTGTCTGTCTGTCTGTCTGTCTGTCAAATACATTTTAAATATTTCAATGTGAAAAAAACAAATCAACTTGTATCTCTAGTAAATTAATATTTTAAATATAAATGTCATACACATATTTTTTCAATAAACCACAGCTGATTTACAGCTGAAAAAGGCGGGGCTTGGGCAGTGCTTTTAAAACAGTTATAATATGTCAAAGTCGCTTTATTGTCAATTTCTTCAACACGTGCCAGACAAGCAGAGGATTTGAAATTGCGTTTCTCTCCGACCCCATGGTGCAATAAGACCAAAACGATAAGATGAGATGAGTAACATATACAGTAAATTCATTCTGAACAGTGCAGAAGGGAAGGCAAAGCTAAACGGTATGAATGAATCAATGAATGAAAACCTTTATTTATACAAACTGGAAAGGCATTGAGGTTCCCCTCATTTACAACGCCGACGAGCGCACAACAAACACAACAATAACAACAACAGAGTGACATAGAATAACACAGAGAAACACAAAATCCTATCAGACCAAAATAAATAAAGAATCACAATAAAAGAGCTTAACAAATGAATTCAGTTAAAGCAAATGCAGTGGTGATGAGGAACATTAGAAATCATAAATTGAAAAGAACAACAAGTGGGGAGAATGGTCATTTTGAAGTTGCTCTGAAGGGCATTCCAAGAGGTGGGGGCACTATAGCTAAAGGCAGTTGTTCCCAGCCTGGAATGAGCTCTAGGATCCTTTGAGAGCAGCAGCAGCAGCTCACTGGATCGGGTACTATGAGACTGATGCTGTGTCTGAAATCGCGCACTTCTGTACTTACACTTACTTTTTTGAGTGCACTTTGCGCAAAACCGGAGAGTGTGCCAAAATGCAGTGCACTGTAAGTTCCTCGGTCGTGCACTCAAAACGGTCTAAAACTTGAGTGTGGAGCGATGGACACTTTCCACACTCAACGGCCGCCATCTTGCCTACGTAGCGGAGAGGACGGGACATTAAAATCAAAATAGACGAGCTTGAAGCAACCATGGAGACGGACGCGCTCTACAAAAGTTAAATTACACATTGTTTTTGTTTTTCCGCGATTTATGTTCCTGTTTTGGCTATCGGTAACGCAAGCAGAAAAAAATACCACAGAAGAAGAACCGTCAAAATGCAAAGTCATTTCCGGTAGGTGCGCGACGGCAGTTGTGACAGTGCACTATAGAAATGAGAGCACTGCGTCTATAAGTAAGTGTACTGTAGGGATCATAAAGTGCACTCAATGTAAGTGCACTTACCTAAGTGTGCGATTTCAGACACAGCATGAGAGTTCCAGTCGAGCATAGCTGATAAATAGGGTGGCTGTTTACCAATTAAGGATTTAAAAATAAATAAAAAACAATGTATAGAAAATGATTTGACATGTGCAATATGAGGAATAATGTTTAGAATATGTGAAATATGCAGTATTTCACATATCCTCCTCCTCCTCACCTCCTGTGTGACTGTGCCCTCTGTATCCTGCGGTTGGGTTTCTCTGTGTGTGTGTCTGCGTTGCCGTTGCTCAAGTCTCCTGCTGATATTTCTCAGTATTCTGAGTTCCAGAGACGCCATGGAAGCCTTGAGATCGGCCCCAGAAACGAGCTGCGTTTTCAGCCACTGCAGCAGGGACTGAGGGGGCGTGTGGCTGGATGTAGCATCGCCGCTCACAGCTAGCTGGTTAGGATCGCTACCGTAGATCAGAGTACGAACTTCCTCACGAACCTGGGACGAAATCTGAGACGAAATCTGGTGAAAGAAAATGAGGGAGAGAGAGAGAGAGGGAGAGAGAGAGAGATAGAGAGGGAGGGAGGGAGACAGGTAGGGAGGGAGAGAGGGTGAGAGAGAGAGAGAGAGAGAGATATAGGGAGGGAGGGAGAGAGACAGAGGGAAAGAGAGAGGGAGGGAGAGAGAGAGAGAGAGAGAGGGAGGGAGAGAGAGGGAGGGAAAGAGAGGGAGGGAAAGAGAGAGAGAGGGAGAGAGAGAGAGAGGGAGGGAGGGAGGGAGAGAGACAGAGGGAAAGAGAGAGAGAGGGAGAGAGAGAGAGAGGGAGGGAGGGAGACAGGGAGAGAGGGTGAGAGAGAGAGAGAGATATAGGGAGGGAGAGAGAGAGAGAGGGAGGGAGGGAGAGAGAGAGGGAGTCAGGGAGGGAGAGAGGGAGGGAGATATCCTAAACATTTTCTTAAATTTGTACTTTAAAAAGCTGCTCTGAGGAACTTTCAGTGTGTGTTAATTCTAGCGCCCCCTTTGGACTAAAGCGGTAGTGTTTTTACCACGCCAGCTGTTGTTCCTGGGTGAGCGGATACCCATGACAAAGGCATTAAGAAAAACTATATAAAAATAGCATTCTTTGCACTGATGGTCTCGTTTGCTGTTAAATGTAATTTATGATCATCAGAGGAAAAATGAGACTGTTTCAGAAATATTTAAAAGTTCCTCGTAGCACCTTTAAAAAAAATATTTTCTCACCGTTTGCTGAATAGTGTCGATGCGTTCGCAGCGCTCCTGACTGACAGACAGACTCTTCACATCGCGACGCACGCTTTCCAAATCCGCCTCCAACCGCGAGACCTCAGAACGCAATGCATCATGGGACTGACGCTCCACACCAACACTAGAGGGATAGAACATGTTAAAAGGTGCAGTCAGTGATTCTGGAGAACGCTTGTTGTCAAAACCACTTTTCAGTCAAAATCAGTGAATATCTCCTCACAATCCGCTACCTGTCTGTACTGTGTGGGTGCTGGAAATAAACTCCAGTGGTAATACCCCAGCCTAAGCTCTGTTAAAAAGGACATGTTGCTAGCTATGGTGGACCCCCTTTGTTTACAGAGCCTAGGCTGTGTATTAGCAGATCACGAGGAGATATTCACTGATTTTGAGGTTTTAAATTGGGCTTATAATAACAAAAACATAAATCAGTCACCTGACGGCAGCTGGTAGAGTTGTGGTTTGAGCCTCTGCAGCAGCTTCCTGACTCAACAGAAGTTCCTGCAGAGAAATACAGATTTACTTAATTTAATCTGGAAGTCAAATTTATACAAATATATGAAAAAAACAATTTATTTATTTTTTTTTTAACCTTTATTTCTACAGGTAAATCCCATTGAGACCGAAGACTATTTTTCAAGGGAGACCTGTTCCCATTCCCCCGTTACCATTCATACACCGATAGCAGCAGGCTAACTATCGACATTCACACGAGGCAAGGTGGGTGAAGTGTC
>CASHTC010001006.1:7500-10000 GCA_949357725.1 Hyperoplus immaculatus | reverse complement strand
AGGTTTCTATAACAGCTAACATGGCGTACTCTACTTTACAGGTTTCTATAACAGCTAACATGGCGTCCTCTACTTTACAGGTTTCTATAACAGCTAACATGGCGTACTCTACTTTACAGGTTTCTATAACAGCTAACATGGCGTCCTCTACTTTACAGGTTTCTATAACAGCTAACATGGCGTCCTCTACTCTACAGGTTTCTATAACAGCTAACATGGCGTCCTCTACTCTACAGGTTTCTATAACAGCTAACATGGCGTACTCTACTTTATAGGTTTCTATAACAGCTAACATGGCGTCCTCTACTTTACAGGTTTCTATAACAGCTAACATGGCGTCCTCTACTCTACAGGTTTCTATAACAGCTAACATGGCGTACTCTACTTTACAGGTTTCTATAACAGCTAACATGGCGTCCTCTACTTTACAGGTTTCTATAACAGCTAACATGGCGTACTCTACTTTACAGGTTTCTATAACAGCTAACATGGCGTACTCTACTTTACAGGTTTCTATAACAGCTAACATGGCGTACTCTACTTTACAGGTTTCTATAACAGCTAACATGGCGTCCTCTACTTTACAGGTTTCTATAACAGCTAACATGGCGTCCTCTACTCTACAGGTTTCTATAACAGCTAACATGGCGTACTCTACTTTACAGGTTTCTATAACAGCTAACATGGCGTACTCTACTTTACAGGTTTCTATAACAGCTAACATGGCGTACTCTACTTTACAGGTTTCTATAACAGCTAACATGGCGTCCTCTACTTTACAGGTTTCTATAACAGCTAACATGGCGTACTCTACTTTACAGGTTTCTATAACAGCTAACATGGCGTACTCTACTTTACAGGTTTCTATAACAGCTAACATGGCGTCCTCTACTTTACAGGTTTCTATAACAGCTAACATGGCGTATACTCTACTTTACAGGTTTCTATAACAGCTAACATGGCGTCCTCTACTTTACAGGTTTCTATAACAGCTAACATGGCGTACTCTACTTTACAGGTTTCTATAACAGCTAACATGGCGTACTCTACTTTACAGGTTTCTATAACAGCTAACATGGCGTATTCTACTTTACAGGTTTCTATAACAGCTAACATGGCGTCCTCTACTTTACAGGTTTCTATAACAGCTAACATGGCGTACTCTACTTTACAGGTTTCTATAACAGCTAACATGGCGTACTCTACTTTACAGGTTTCTATAACAGCTAACATGGCGTACTCTACTTTACAGGTTTCTATAACAGCTAACATGGCGTACTCTACTTTACAGGTTTCTATAACAGCTAACATGGCGTCCTCTACTTTACAGGTTTCTAAGAACATTGTTTAAACTAAAGGTAAATGTTAAGCAGAGAATAAAAAGTCAACGAGGTGTCATGTAGGTCCCAAAAATAATCTTAAAATTACATAAAAAACTTAAACCCATGTGTGTAGTGGATTCGTACCTCTGGTGGTGTGTGTGTAGGTGAACTGCTCTTAGGCCCCGCCTCGTCCTCCTCTATTCTCTCTTCTGATTGGCTGTGTGATGTCACGAGGCCGGAGTAGACCAATGAGAACGCAGGAAACTCTGACATCACCAACCGCCATTCTGTGACGTTCACCGACGGGAGAACGGAGCGCAGAGAGAACGGAGCAAAACAGCACACACACAGGCCTGGGAGGGAAGTCGGGTGAAATAGAATAGAATAGAATAGAATAGACATTTATTGCCATTTGCACAGGTAGAGTACAGGACAGGTACATTGGGATTATTAATAATAATAATAATAATAATAATAATAATGGATTGGATTTATATAGCGCTTTTCAAGGCACTCAAAGACGCTTTACAGGGTTCCAGGTTCCATTCATTCATTATTGTGTGATTCTCCCTCTGTCAGCTTCTTCAATAAAAAATAATTCTATACATAACATAGAATAGCATTATAAAGCGAAAGAGAGAAAAGTACAAAAATGAATAAGTCGTAGTAACAGTAAAGTGATTTAAAATAACCTGTACAGAAGCTATAAGCTGTATTAAAACTGGTGTTAATACACAGCATAGGCTCTGTAAACTGGTATATGTAAACAAAGAGGGCCAGCCGTAGCTGGTAGCATGCCAACTGTGAGAAGAGCTATTCTACTATTTTCTTATAAATGTAAAAAAACCTAAATCATTCTGAAAACCACATTCTGTGTTCATTTCAAAAGGACGAAGCATCAAACATTGACGAGTTGAGTAAGAAAGAAGAGCTGTGTGTGAACTGAAAACAAATCTGGTGTTTAAACAAGGCCTAGGCTCTGTAAACTGGCATGTAAACAAAGGGGGCGCACTGATACATTACACACACACACACACAATTAGTAAAACTTACCGAGTAGCAGCAAAGGCAGGAGGACGAGGAGAACTAGAGGAAATCTGTCGGAACACATTTGAAGTCACGTCTGTTCTTTGTGTTACTATCAGCGGTGGAAAGTAAACATGCTTCATCTAAACTGA
>CASHTC010001006.1:0-2500 GCA_949357725.1 Hyperoplus immaculatus | reverse complement strand
GGGCTTTTAGTATGAGTAGGACGTTAGTAGGGCGTTAGTATGAGTAGGACGTTAGTAGGGCTTTAGTATGAGTAGGACGTTAGTAGGGCTTTAGTATGAGTAGGACGTTAGTAGGGCTTTAGTATGAGTAGGACGTTAGTAGGGCTTTTAGTACGAGTAGGACGTTAGTAGGGCTTTAGTATGAGTAGGACGTTAGTAGGGCTTTTAGTATGAGTAGGACGTTAGTAGGGCGTTAGTATGAGTAGGACGTTAGTATGAGTAGGACGATAGTAGGGCTTTAGTATGAGTAGGACGTTAGTAGGGCTTTTAGTATGGGTAGGACGTTAGTAGGGCGTTAGTATGAGTAGGACGTTAGTAGGGCTTTAGTATGAGTAGGACGTTAGTAGGGCTTTAGTATGAGTAGGACGTTAGTAGGGCTTTAGTATGAGTAGGACGTTAGTAGGAGTAGGACGTTAGTAGGGCTTTAGTATGAGTAGGACGTTAGTAGGGCTTTTAGTACGAGTAGGACGTTAGTAGGGCTTTAGTAGGAGTAGGACGTTAGCAGGGCTTTCAGTATGAGTAGGACGTTAGTAGGGCTTTAGTAGGAGTAGGACGTTAGTAGGGCTTTTAGTATGAGTAGGACATGAGTATTAGAAGGTAGTAGTTACCGGTTGTTCCTCCAGGCCGCCCCTCCCAGGCTGTAGGACGTTAGCAGGGCTTTAGTAGGAGTAGGACGTTAGTAGGGCTTTAGTAGGAGTAGGACGTTAGTAGGGCTTTTAGTATGAGTAGGACGTGAGTATTGGAAGGTAGTAGTTATCGGTTGTTCCTCCAGGCCGCCCCTCCCAGGCTGTAGGACGTTAGCAGGGCTTTAGTAGGAGTAGGACGTTAGTAGGGCTTTAGTAAGAGTAGGACGTTAGTAGGGCTTTAGTAAGAGTAGGACGTTAGTAGGGCATTAGCAGGAGTAGGACGTGAGTATTAGAAGGTAGTAGTTACCGGTTGTTCCTCCAGGCCGCCCCTCCCAGGCTGTAGGACGTTAGTAGGGCTTTAGTAGGAGTAGGACGTTAGTAGGGCTTTAGTAAGAGTAGGACGTTAGTAGGGCTTTTAGTATGAGTAGGACGTTAGTAGGGCTTTAGTATGAGTAGGACGTTAGTAGGAGTAGGACGTTAGCAGGGCTTTCAGTATGAGTAGGACGTTAGTAGGGCTTTTAGTATGAGTAGGACGTGAGTATTGGAAGGTAGTAGTTATCGGTTGTTCCTCCAGGCCGCCCCTCCCAGGCTGTAGGACGTTAGTAGGGCTTTAGTAAGAGTAGGACGTTAGTAGGGCTTTTAGTATGAGTAGGACGTTAGCAGGGCTTTAGTATGAGTAGGACGTTAGTAGGGCGTTAGCAGGAGTAGGACATGAGTATTAGAAGGTAGTAGTTACCGGTTGTTCCTCCAGGCCGCCCCTCCCAGGCTGTAGGACGTTAGTAGGGCTTTAGTAAGAGTAGGACGTTAGTATTAGAAGGTAGTAGTTACCGGTTGTTCCTCCAGGCCGCCCCTCCCAGGCTGTAGGACGTTAGTAGGGCTTTAGTATGAGTAGGACGTTAGTAGGGCTTTTAGTATGAGTAGGACGTTAGTAGGGCTTTTAGTATGAGTAGGACATGAGTATTAGAAGGTAGTAGTTACCGGTTGTTCCTCCAGGCCGCCCCTCCCAGGCTGTAGGACGTTAGTAGGGCTTTAGTATGAGTAGGACGTTAGTAGGGCTTTTAGTATGAGTAGGACATGAGTATTAGAAGGTAGTAGTTACCGGTTGTTCCTCCAGGCCGCCCCTCCCAGGCTGTAGGACGTTAGTAGGGCTTTTAGTATGAGTAGGACGTTAGTAGGGCTTTTAGTATGAGTAGGACATGAGTATTAGAAGGTAGTAGTTACCGGTTGTTCCTCCAGGCCGCCCCTCCCAGGCTGTAGGACGTTAGTAGGGCTTTAGTATGAGTAGGACGTTAGTAGGGCTTTTAGTATGAGTAGGACATGAGTATTAGAAGGTAGTAGTTACCGGTTGTTCCTCCAGGCCGCCCCTCCCAGGCTGTAGGACGTTAGTAGGGCTTTAGTATGAGTAGGACATGAGTATTAGAAGGTAGTAGTTACCGGTTGTTCCTCCAGGCCGCCCCTCCCAGGCTGTAGGAGGCGCTGTGGTGCGGCAGGTTTCTGTCCAGCAGACCGTCGTCCAGACGCAGAGTCGATCGCCGAGACATCGTCCACTGATTCTACCAGTCACTGATGGAAACAAGGAGGATTTAGTACTTTATATACACACACACACACTTTATATACACACACACTTTATACACACACACACACTTTATATACACACACACACTTTATACACACACACACACTTTATACACACACACACACTTTATACACACACACACACTTTATACACACACACACTAGGGCTGTCAAAGTAACACGTTAATTTAGATTAATTAATCACAGAAAAATTAACGCGATTAAAAAAAAAAAAAATCTATATTGTCCTTTGACCC
>CASHTC010001005.1:20000-48067 GCA_949357725.1 Hyperoplus immaculatus | reverse complement strand
GAGAGAGAGAGAGAGAGAGAGAGAGAGAGAGAGAGAGAGAGAGAGGGGGGGGGGGATGACCTGCAGTAAAGGTCCACGGGTTGGACTTGAACCGCGACCACTGCAACAAAGGCCGGAGCCGATATGGTACACGCTCTATCCACTACACCACCGGAGCAGCCCCAAGCTGTTATCTTTAACAGTGCTAACAGTAACTTATCAGGAGCTAAACGTAGTGACGGCCACTTGAGACTTTAGCACTGACTCAGAAGACTGTTGGAGTCACTAACTTTTGCAGTAGAAGTGTGTGTGTGTGTTAGTGTGTGTCTGTGTGTGTGTGTGTGTGTGTGTGTGTGTGTGCGTGTGTGTGTGTGTGTGTGTGTGTGTGTGTCACTGCGTCGGATCAACAAGGCGACCTTTGCAGTTCCTCATATCAGTTGCTCGGTTTGACAAGCACACACACACACACACACACACACACACACACACACGGTGTCAAACACACAGATGCCCTGTCACACATACACAGTGTCACAACCACACGTACACACATGCACAGTCACACACTCACTCACTCAATCACACACACACACACACACACACGGTGTCAAACACACACACACACACACACATGGTGTCAAACACACACATGCATGGTGTCACAACCACACACACACACACACACACAGGGTCACTCACACACACACACACACACACACACAGTGCCGAGTTGCAACACAGAGAAGCATCTACAACACTCTTACAACATTTACATCAGCAGGAGGAAGTGCTGCTCTCTCTTCCTCTTTCACAGAACACACTGACTCTACGAGGCATCAGAACGGGGACTCATTTATGGGTTTATAAAGATTCTTTTTTGGGCATTTTCTGCTTTGCTAAATGTAGAAGAAAGGCTTGGGTTGCGTTCCAAATCTCCTCCTCTTTCTTTTCTCTATTCTACATACTACATCCGACGATAAAAATAATCTAGTTAGGATGCAGTAGGCATACTATTGGGACATACTTTACTCTCTTATTTCATCATAACATGGCGCCTTGATCTTGCCTCTTGCTTTTATATCCGTCTCATCCCCGTTTGTTTTCATATGGAGGCTTCGTCGATGTGACGTCACTTCACGTGCGCACTGGATTGTGGGTCAGAATCGCCCCAAATAGGATGCAGTTTTCAACACTAACAATCTTGGCCGCATGAAGTAGGACATCCGGGTACTTCTAACCATCCTAAATCTGGCCACAAGAATCGGGACATCCTAAATCTTTTTTCTACATACTATATAGTAGAAAGTATGCGATTCGGAACGCAACCTTGCTGTTTGTCTGATGTGGTAGTGGAATGTTTACTGTCAATTTAACCGGATGAAAATATAAAAAGAATTCACCCAAAGATTCTATTTAATGCACAAAAAGTTATTTGTTAAAAAAAAGTCTCCAGGAAATGAGTGGTCAGAGTCATGTGTGTCCAGAAGTCACGTCAGCATCTGGGTGACACGCACGCACGCACGCACACACACACACACACACACACACACACACACACACACACACACACACACGTTTGAGTAAGGTGCAGTCAGTGATTCTGGAGAACTCAAAATCACTTTGTCAAAATCAGTGAATATCTCCTCATGATCCACTACCTGTCTGTACTGTGTGTGTGTGTGTGCAGTGTTAATACACAGCCTAGGCTCTGTAAACTCTTATGTAAACAAAGGGGCCCCACCGTAGCTATAGCAACATGCCTGTTTACAGAGTCTAGGCTGTGTAATAACAATGGTTTTTTAAGTGCAAACCCAGTATGGGACAGCACAGTACAGACAGGTAGTGGATCATGAGGAGACAGACAGGTAGCAGACAGACAGGTAGCAGACAGACAGGTAGTGGATCATGAGGAGATATTCACTGATTTTGCCCAAATTCCTTTTTGACAACAAGCGTTCTCCAGAATCACTGACTCCATCTTTAAAGGAATACTTCACCCATACGGAACCAGCGTTCTATCATTATAAAATCACTTTTATAATATAATGAATGAGGTTTTTCTTCCCTCAGTCTTCCCTTGGCCCAGCTGTCCTGTTAATCCTAACCCTACATTTTTCTTACTGTGATGTCACAGTAAGAAAAATGTAGGGTTAGACAGTGAGACCATAAAACACTCTTTCTGCCTTTTCTCAGGCTAAGATGATCCGATTTCAATTTTTTTTGCACATTTATACTACATAGGATCTCAGAGTTCAATACACCTTCATATTCTCACCGGTGAAGTAGGCCTTTAAGTTTAGGATAAAGGTTATGGGTCAGACAGAACTAGTTATGCATAGGTTACGTCTCCAAGAAATGACTGTAAGGCTATGTAAACACCCCAAAAGTGACATAGGTAAACGTGTGTGTGTCTCTCTCCTTCTCTGTGTGTCTCTGTATGTGTGTATGCGTCTGTCTGTCTGTCTGTCTGTCTGTCTGTCTCTGTCTCTCTCTCTGTGTGTCTCTGTATGTGTATATGTTTCTGTGTGTGTGTGTGTGTGTGTGTGTGTGTGTGTGAGTCTCTCTCTCTGTCTGTGCGTGTTTGTGTGTGTGTCTCTCTGTGCGTGTGTCTCTCTCTCTTTCTGTCTGTGTGTGTGTGTGTGTGTGTCTCTCTCTCTCTTGGTGTGTGTGTGTGTGTGTGTGTGTGTGTGTGTGTGTGTGTGTGTCTATCTCTCTCTGTTAGTGTGTGTGTGTGTGTGTGTGTGTGTGTGTCTATCTCTCTCTGTTGGTGTGTGTGTGTGTGTGTGTGTGTGTGTGTGTGTGTGTGTGTGTGTGTGTGTGTGTGTGTGTGTGTCTATCTCTCTCTGTGTTGGTGTGTGTGTGTCTCTCTCTGTCTCTGTGCGCGCTCCCGTACCTCTTCCAGCGCGCTCACGGTGTTCCTGCAGTGGGACATGCGCGTGGTGAAGCTGGACGTGGTCGGAGCCTTGTAGTCTTCATTGGTCTCCGACACGAACTCGTTCACGGTGATCAGCGGCATTTTCCAACTACAGCGGCCGAAAATAACGCACCGAAACCCGGATCAAAAATCCCCCAACAGTCGGCCACACCTGGAGCGACCTGGAACAACTTAAAAACCTCAAAAAGAGTCAGAAAAATCCGTCAAAGATCTTTTCTGCGGTCCTCTTCATAGCGGCACACTTGAATCCAACTTTTCTTTAATTTATAAATATCTACATATAAGGAATAGGCCTATTTATATAACTATTAAAATCCAGGTGAAGTTTCCATGATTTGTTCGCGAGACTCAGAGCCGACCCTCCTTCTTCCGAATCCACCTGAGGAAATTGCACTGTGTGTAGAAGCGACGCAGGGTTGCCAGATCTCGCGATAGAAACAAGCAAAAAAAGAATAAAAAAAAACAGAAGCAACCTCATAATATCCCTGGCTATCTTCTTCAAAAACGTGGGGATGAGCTCATGTGATTAGATTTATTTTGCATTTCAACCATTCCAAAAATACTGCAACACGCAACATTCCTTTCACCAAAAAGATAACCACAAACAAATAAAGAAAATTAAATATTTCAAAATAAAAAATGTAATCCACTTCTGTTGTCTCACACATAATGAACAGGTCAAATAACAATAGCCCCCCAAAAAATCTTGTCTAAAATATTAAATCAATCACCTCGATATAGCGCATTACATTTTATTTTAATACACCATGACAGAAAGCCCAAACTAAGCAAACTTACAATAAAAACATGCCCATAGAGTCACTTACAAAAAGCGGACCTGGCAACCCTGGGCGGAGACGCGGAAAGAGGTCTCACTCCGCTAAAGATTCCAGGGAGATATTTTTCTTCCCAGCGCACGAACATGTAGCAGATCGCGAGGACATATTTACTTATTCTGACAACATTTTAATTTTGACATTACGTTTTTTCCAGAATCACTGACTCCATCTTTAACAGACACGCTTTAATTAGAGCTAGCTTTATTGGGAATTTTGGATAGGCCTATAGGCTATATTAAAGCTGCAGTGTGTAGAATTTTGGGTTTCATTTCCTAGCAGATTTTGTAGAAAGTAATTATAATATCCATAAGTACATTTAATTTAGTGCATAATAGCTGAATTTTTTTTTTAATTATTTATTTTTCCCTTAGAAAGGGTCTCATATATGTCCATATTTCTGCATATTTTGGACCAAGGCGTAGTGCCGCCATCTTGAAAGTGTCATAGTTGGAATGTCAACAGGTGCATTGTTTAAAATGTAGAATTGTTCTTGTCCTTGAAGGCCACTGTAGCTTCTGTTATTATTCTAAAGGGGTGGGGTTACCCAGGGAGCGTTGCATTCTAGAACTTTGTAGAACTTTCTTGATGATGTCATATTACACACTGCACCTTTAAGAGGGTTTATAGACAAAAAAAAAGGTGTTAATTTTACTCAAATAGGCTACTTAACAAACACTAGGCACAGACCATTTGGAGTGGTTGTTTATAGGCCTATGGTATTGGGACTATTGCATATGATGGTTGTATAGCGCCCTCTATGTGCTATCTGAGGAACTACTGCTTTAACTTGACATTGCATTTTCTTGTTCTTTATTGTAGTAGTGTTGTAGGCCTACTGTACATGTGCTATATACAGACCCACATACAAAGATAAATTAATTATTTTCCTTTAAAGGTGCAGTGTGTAATATGAAATCATCAAGAAAGTTCTACAAAGTTCTAGAATGCAACGCTCCCTGGGTAACCCCACCCCTTTAGAATAATAACAGAAGCTACAGTGGCCTTCAAGGACAAGAACAATTCTAAACAATGCACCTGATGACATTCCAACTATGACACTTTCAAGATGGTGTTTCTAGGCCTTGGTCCAAAATATGCAGAAATATGGAGATATATGAGACCCTTTCTAAGGGGGAAAAAAAAATGTTCAGCTATTATGCACTAAATTAAATGTACTTATGGATATTATAATTACTTTCTACAAAATCTGCTAGGAAATAAAACCCCAAATTCTACACACTGCAGCTTTAAATGGCCCAATTTTTTTGTAGTTTGTCATTTCGTTGTTAGTTTGTTTAGGCTACTGATTTCTTTTTTAAATTTTCTATATGTATTTTTTCCTCCAAATCCTTCCTCCGTTCTGTTGTTTTTAGGCCCTTCTATGGTATTGGGATTGTTGCATTTGATGGATTCGTGGCGCCACCTATTGGCTGTCTGCGGAACTACTGGTTTAATTTGCCATGCATTTTCTTCTTCTTTATAGTAGTGTAGGTGTTCAGTTGAATAGGACTTGTTGAGATTGAGGCTACACTGCAGAAAATAAAGTGATTTAGTTTTTTTTTTAAAAGGCTAATACAACTGTCCCAGATTACAACGTCACCTCTTCCCAGATTATCAAATTTAGACAAAGAACTCTAAAAGTTGTGGCATATCTCTTCTTGGTATCACATCTATTTTTTTCTTCTTCTGGTGTTGTAGAAAACATTTTAGGGATTTCAGAAATGTATAATGTGTTGGTTTTATGTGTTCAATAGATATCGCAATAGGTCGCTGAAGTCAAAATTGCGAAACATGTCCCAGGTTACCCGAATTCAGCCCAGAGAGCCATGCAGGAGGAAGAACTGAAACAGTGATTTTAAAGGGACACTGTGTAACATTTTAAGTAATTCATTAGCTAAAATCAATATCCTCATTTATAAATATGTCCTCATTGGTGTAAAATCACCTCTGCCAATAATCTGAATTATCCTCCTGAGCGGAGAATTACAAATATTAATATTACATTTTGTACATTGAGCAGGCAAGTCTTATGGAGGCATCCATGTTTTTGGAATGTCATCAGGTGCATTGTTCAAAATTTTGAATTGTTCTTGTCCTTGAAGGCCACTGTAGCTTCTGTTATTATTCAAAAGGGGAGGGGTTACCCAGGGAGCGTTGCATTCTAGAACTTTCTTGATGACGTCATATTACACAGTGCCCGTTTAAGTAATAAAGACAAAATAAACAGACAACATTTTATTTTAGTAAAAGTGAAAGTAGGCTACCACATTAACATGTCTACTAGAGTAGCCTAAGTAGGCCTAATTGGTTTTAAATATAGGCTACTTGAAATAGTAAAGTAGCCTACAGCCTAAATGTAGCGGTTTCATGGGCTAAGAGTTTGTATGAAATCTCCCCAAAACTTCTTTCAACTCTTTTACTTTTGGTTTTCATCTCCTGCTGTGCCTGTGTGTGTGTGTGTGTGTGTGTGTGTGTGTGTGTGTGTGCGCGAGCGTTTCTTGTTTATCTGTGTGTGTGGGGACGCGCGTGACGTAGACGCTCTCCTGAACGTTCCAGTCAAAGCCGTTGGTTATGATTTGACCGTTGGTGATTTGACCATTGAGGTAAGTTTTGTTACGCTGACCGCTGCATTTCAAACTCCATAAAAGTAATTAATTGTATTTATTATGTCCCCAAAGTTATGTTCCCTATTCCCGCTAACATCCGACTCATCCTGTGTAAGCCTTGCCGTGATTTAAGTCGGATAATTTGGGTTGTGACCGTGTAATGTACAATGCTTTATGCTAGCGTTGGCATACTAAATTTAGCTTCACCCGAATCTGTCCCGTTCGTTAGACTGTTTATAAAATATCGCTCCATTGTCGATATAGAGTAGAGAGACACACTGTCTCTCCTCACTGTCAAATAAAGCATGAAAAATACCCCCCCAAAAGCTACTTTCTTATCAGTAGATAGATAATAAATAGATAATAAAGAATGGTTAGTGTTACTGACCGGAGGATCCACAGTCACACACACACACACACACACACACACACACGCGCACACACACACACACACACACACACACAAACAGGTGAATCGCACAGGTATGGAGATGAACAGTTAATTTGTTTGTTTTAAAGAGTGTATTTTGTGTAAATATAATTGAATTTATTTGGGTCAATAATGTGTATTTAGTAGACTGTTGATGTGATTTTAAACACATCCAGATATCGCTGTAGCCTAATGTTGAATATAATATATTGCTGTAGCCTAATGTTGAATATAATATACAGAGTTTTTTCATTAAAGGGTTTCTGGTCACACATTTGTCTAAAGTTATTATTAGTCTATATTCTGTTTTTCTTTTGGACTGTATTTTGGATTAGTTCTATGTTTTGATGCTTCTAAAAAGCTAATGTTGAAATGTATATGTAATGTTATAGTGCCTCAATATGTGTAATTATAGAATGTTTTAGCTTAGAGTAATAAAAGCAGTTGATGATTTGTGCGTAGGAGAGTGAACCCATGGTCTTCCACACCCCTACAGCTGTTTGTGTTTTTATTTGTCGCACAGAGCTGTCGGTAAAGAACCCAAACATCCAACATTGTCCGCCATCTTCCTCAGCACCCAGGACCCAAAGCAGAACAGAAAACAGACGGGTTACACCAACCCAAGGTAAGACACGTGTATCACTTACTTATTTAATCTCTGTCTCTCCAAAACTCTAAACTCGTCTAATAAAGTAAAAGTGACACACTATAATCTTAAAACAAACTCTATAACATAAACACAAAATTGTTGTATTGTCAGACATACAAACACATCTGTGCTGTTCTAAAAAAAATAACTAAGAAAACTTTAAATGCTGAGAGAAAATAGTTTTTATAACATTTCAATGTGTGCAAAACAGCCTAAAACATCTCACAGCCTTTTCACATTATCCACAAAATTACATTTTATTATTTAAATACAGATACAAATATATTTTGAAGCTAAAAACATATTTATGATTATTATTATGATTATTATTATGTTCAACAAAAGTTATTTCATGACACGCTTACAACATATCAACATACCTCGCTCTGCTTGGCAAGGCAGCGAGCACACAGTAAATTTTGAAGTGTTAAAATAACACTAAAAGAGTTAAATTTAACACCATTTCCGAGTGTATTTGGTCCCACTCAGAATTGGAGTTAAATTAACTCTCTTCAAAGTGTTACAATTTTAGAGTTAAATTAACTCAAAATAGAGTTAAAAATACACTGTATAGTGTTATTTAAAGCCTTATAGAGTACTTTCTACACCCCGTCTTTTAACTACCGAAATTGACACCAACACTAGGAGGCATTCTACTCCAGCTGTTGTTATATTAACTCAGATAGAGTTAATGGAGTTTGACACTGCATGTTTAACACTGGGGAATTTACTGTGCAGAGGGAAAATCATACAGTCTGACTTCACCGGGCATTCATGGGCCACTGCGAGCTTTCTTCACACACTATTTTCGGACCAAACAGATTTCAAATGCGGCCAAACGTAAGACACACGAGCTATCAAAATACTTCACCACATTTTCTTATTAACATGCAATGACTGTAATTGTCCATCACGACGGTGGCGCTGTCACAGTGCCTGACTTTATGTCCGCATCCCAGAATGGAAGCAGAGGAAGAAAATGTGAACTTTGCTATGTTCCAATCCCCATACTATCTCCTATGAAGTTGGTAAAAAAACAGATCTAGTATGCTTAAAAATACCCAGATCGCTACTGCACCCGGCCGAGATTTTTAGTGTTGAAAACTGCATGCTATTTGGGCGACTCTGACCCACAATCCAGTGCGCACCGGAAGTGACGTCACATCAACGGAGGCTCCGTAGGAAGAGGCAAGATCAAGGAGCCATGTTAGGATGGAATTAATAAGTAATAGTATGTCCCAAGTGTAGCATACTGCATCCTAACTAGATTATTTTCATGGTCAGATGTAGCATGAAGGAGAGAAAAAAGAACCTTTGAGATTTGGAACACAGGGTCACATTTTTCCATGATTTTCTCAATGACATTTCCTCCTTCAAGAAGACGTCGGCGTCAGGCGATTCCCTGATACCTGAGCAGGTAAATATATATATATTTATTTTAGATTATTATTATTTTTTTTGCATTTTCAAGCTTTATTAGATAGTCTAGAGTTGCAATGGGGAGACAGAGAGAGAGAGAGAGAGAGAGAGAGAGGGGGGGGGGGGGATGACCTGCAGTAAAGGTCCACGGGTCGGATTTGAACCCGCGACCACTGCAACGAGGCCTTAGGCGATATGGTACGCGCTCTATCCACTACGCCACCAGAGCGCCCGTTTATTTTGTATTTCTTAAGTTGCCTAAATGAACGCTGCATCCTATCAGTGTCATTGTTTACAGTTCTGCAGGTATGGCTCGTAACATTAGTTATTTTTACTTAAAACGAGTTTGTGAGGAAGACAGTCGATCATTCTAGGCCAGTTAATTAAGCCTATTGCTCGCGAAATGAATGCCGCAAATATACGCTTGGAAATAACAGTGTCTTTCATCTCATCTTGGCATTTTAACAGTAAAGCGGTATATTTTTAACTTTGATTTATTGCGGTTTACCGGTTTTTAGGCGTAGCGCGCGTCAACGAGTAGATTGGTGTTTTCATAGGAAGATACCCGTTTATGAACACAGGTGAATGCATGAACAGTTCCTTTACAAAGTACTTATGAGAGATCACACGGGTTTATCAATACATTAGAGACATGACACAGGCAGGCAGAACAATTATTCATTTACACTTTATTGTATTTCATATTATTTTTTTTTAGATTTGCTACATTGGATTTGAGTTGATCTCAAAGTCTTAATTGACAGTCTATGAACCTGGATGATGAAGACAGACCAGAAATGGCAGATCAGTCCGGCTATACAGTACTCTAGATTAGAACAGCTATACAGTACACTAGATTAGACCAGCTATACAGTACACTAGATTAGACCAGCTATACAGTACACTAGATTAGAACAGCTATACAGTACACTAGATTAGACCAGCTATACAGTACACTAGATTAGACCAGCTATACAGTACACTAGATAGAAAGACAGCAATGAAAGTAGAATCAATTCAACTTTAAAGCCAGATATTTCTGATGTGTGAAATAAAAGTTGAAAATTGTAGTAGCTAATTGTGATAAGTACTGCACTTAGTACAATGTCTTAGGCTACATTTCTTCAGTGGATGGAGAAATATTTACATTTGTTGCAGTGGCAATATTAATTCACATAAATGACAAAACACACAATGGCCCTGGCCCGGTTGGAGGAGGTGAGCTTCAGCACGGTACGGATGCTCATGTAGGAGCCCCAGCATAGACATAGAGTCCTGACCTCACTTTATATCAGACTGTTCCCTTCCACCCAATACCTGTCTGTCTGTCTGTCTGTCTGTCTGTCTGTCTGTCTGTCTGTCTGTCCTGACCTCACTTTATATCAGACATGTAGACAAAAACAAAATGTCGCCAATGGGTTCTCGTTGGTCTGATGTGGGAATGGAATGTTTGCTGCAGATTTGGCCGAATGAAAATATTCAACAGTGTGTGTGCGTGCGGTTCTTGTTTATCTGTCTGTATGGGAACGCGTGACGTAGACGCACTCGTGAACGTGTGTGTGTGTGTGTGTGTGTGTATATCAATCAGTGAGTCAGATATGAACTAAGTGAAGCCTCGTCCAGCACCAACATTTAAAGGTGTCTCCCTCCTACACATCACACAGAGACACTGAGGAACCATGTCTGGGCCCAAACCCAAACCCAGGAGACAGAGGTTCAGTGAATGTGGTGTTGAAGGTGTGGATGTGGATCAGTGAGTCAGAGGACACACTGTAGAAGGACAGAGAGCCAGCAGGACAGTCCACATACACTGCTACTCTGTTAGAGACAGAGGAGGAGGAGATGGATGTTGCTATGTTATTGTGACAGACAAAGTAACGACTACGAACATCAGAGCAGATCAGACTCCAGGACTGATCATTCTGGCCAAACACACAGTCTGTACTGACTCCTTTCCTCCTGATTCCTCTGTTAGTCACCGCTATATTAACCCTTCCTCTCCACTCGACCTCCCAGTAACGGCGACCAGTCAGACCATTACTACACAGCAGCTGAGGACACCAACGGTCAAATCTCTCTGGATGATCAGGATATGGCTGCTCCCCCGACACATGTGTCACCTTCCTGTTGTTGTCAGACAGTTTGAGTTTTCTGTGTATTGAGTTTGTGTCCGGTGTGAGTTCACAGGAATCTGATGGAGAGAAAAAGACAGAGCAGCAGTTTATCATCAGACACCTGAAGGCTTTATTCTGTGTTTGTGTTTTTATGTTCTTCATTTCTATAAAGTTAAATGATGACACATTCAGTCTCCATCAGTCAAACTGAATCCACACTTACACTTCCTCAGACCAGGTCTTAACCACCGCTCTCCACCGTGGTCCATCCTGGAGGAAGAAACACAGTCAGAATGATTTTCTATCAACATGAGTCCTAACTGCTGTTCAACATGACGCTGTGTTCCTCAGTTTGTCAGTGTGACAGAGAAACAGGCTCAAACTCATCTGTGTCAACTGTCTCCATTCTATCACTGCTGTCTGCCACAAGAGGAAGATAATATTGATGACTTTTATATTTATACCTGAGAGTCTCCAGTCTCAAGAGGGGATCCTCCAGCAGCTTCACTCCTGAGTCTCCTGGATGGTTGTAGCTCAGGTCCAGCTCTCTCAGATGGGAGGGGTTGGACTTCAGAGCTGAGGCCAAAGACTTACAACCTTTTGTTGTGACCAGACAGCCTGACAGACTGGAATTAGAAAATATCATGAATTCAGTATTTTAGAAAATCATGTCATCGGGGAATACATCCTACAGATGTTGACCTGCATTACCTACAAGAGCCTAACGCTGGATGAGCAGGATTTAAAAGGTAATTTGTTAAACAAACAGATTTATTCTGACCTGAGAGTCTCCAGTTTACAGTGTGGACTCTTCAGTGCAGCAGACAGATGCTTCACTCCTGAATCCTGCAGGTCGTTGTTACTCAGGTCCAGCTCTCTCAGACTAGAGGAGGAGCTGAGAACTGAGGCCAGAGCTTCACAGCTTCTCTCTGACAGGTTACAGCCACTCAGCCTGGAGGAGAATTAGTGAACACAAATACAAATAAAAAAAGATGATTTATAAAATTAAGCACCATTGAATTGTTTCATTCCTCCACCTACAGAGCTTTGTTGGAGGCTTTGACCACTGGCAGCAGCCTCAGAAGAGCCTCCTCTGAAGCAGCGTATTTCTTCAGGTCAAACACGACCAGATCTTTTTCTGATGACAGTAAGATGAAGCCCAGAGCGGACCACTGAGCAGGAGACAGTTCATCTGTGGAGAGACTTCCTGAACTCATGGACTGTTGGATCTCCTCCACTAGAGAACGATCCTTCAGTTCATTCAGACAGTGGAACAGATTGATGCTTTTCTCTGTAGAAAATTTCTCAGTGATCTTCTTCTTGATGTACTCAACTGTTTTCTTGTTGGTGTCTGAGCTACTCCCTGTCTGTGTCAGCAGACCTCTGAGGAGACTCTGATTGGTCGGCAGTGAAAGACCCAGGAGGAAGCGGAGGAACAAGTCCAGGTGTCCGTTTGGACTCTGTAAGGCCTTGTCCACAGCACTCTGGTAGAAGTCTGGCTCTGCAGATTCTTCGTCAGTTGCAGTTAATTCTTTAGACAGAGCCTTGTCCTCATGGAGTTGCGACTGTTTCGTTTTCTTTCTGAAGAGTTTAGAATGCCAGGATGTTTTTCCTTCTTGGTTGAAGTGTGTCTCTGCAGATTCACTGGCGGCTGGTTGTTCTTCTGCCATCAGATTGACTCCAGAGTTGATGAACGTCAGATGGACATGAAGAGCAGCCAGAAACTCCTGAACGCTCAGATGGATGAAGCAGAACACCTTGTCCTGGTACAGCCCACTCTCCTCTCTAAAGATTTGTGTGAACACTCCTGAGACCACTGAGGCTGCTGTGATATCGATGCCACACTCTGTCAGGTCTGATTCATAGAAGATCAGGTTTCCTTTCTGCAGCTGCTCAAAAGCCAGTTTTCCCAGAGACTCGATCATCTTCCTGCTCTCTGGACTCCAGTGTGGATCTATCGCGAGACCTTCATCATACTTTACGTTCTTCCGTTTGGTCTGAACAACCAGGAGGTGGATGTACATCTCAGTCAGGGTCTTGGGAAGCTCTCCTCCCTCTCCGGTCTTCAACACTTTCTCCAGAACTGTAGCAGTGATCCAGCAGAAGATTGGGATGTGGCACATGATGTGGAGGCTTTGTGATGTCTTGATGTGGGGGATGATTCTGCTGGCCTGCTCCCCATGTATGAATCTCTTCCTGAAGTACTCCTCCTTCTGTGGGTCAGTGAACCCTCTGACCTCTGTCACCATGCCAACAAACTCAGGAGGGATCTGATTGGCTGCTGCAGGTCGTGTGGTTATCCAGAGGCGAGCAGAGGGCAGCAGTTTCCCCCTGATGAGGTTTGTCAGCAGCACATCCACTGAGGTGGACTCTGTCACATCAGTCAGGATCTCATTGTTGTTGAAGTCCAGAGGAAGTCGACACTCATCCAGACCGTCAAAGATGAACACAACCTGGAACTCTTCAAAGCTGCAGATTCCTGCTGCTTTGGTTTCAGTGAAGAAGTAATGAACAAGTTCCACCAAGCTGAACTTTTTCTCTTTCAGCACATTCAGCTCTCTGAAGGTGAATGGAAATATGAACTGTATATCCTGGTTGGTTTTGTCTTCAGCCCAGTCCAGAGTGAACTTCTGAGTTAAGACTGTTTTCCCAATGCCAGCCACTCCCTTTGTCATCACTGCTCTGCTTGGTTCATCTCTTCCAGATGGGACTTTAAAAATGTCTTCTTGTCTGATGGTTGTTTCTGGTCTGTGTGGGTTCCTGGATGCTGTTTCAATCTGTCTGACCTCATGTTCATCATTGACCTCTTTAGTCCCTCCCTCTGTGATGAAGAGCTCTGTGTAGATCTGATTCAGAAGGGTTTGGTTTCCTGCTTTAGCGATCCCCTCAAACACAACCCGGAACTTCTTCTTCAGGTTAGACTTGAGTTCAAGGCGGCAAACTTCATCTTTAGGTCCTAAAAGAACAAATATGAAATGTGATTAATAAGTGGATGCTTAAATTAACCTTCCATGTTGACCTCTCCAGTCTTTTGCAATGTGACGCCGATATCCTTTAGTATCTGGACCCTGTACTGTATGATATCTATGTCAGTGTTATCAGTGATGTCAGGGATATCCTTTTTCCATCTTAAATGACTTACCTCTGGGTTCTGAAATGGAGTTTGATAATTTCTTCACAAGATCATTTTTCTTCATCTTGCTCAAAACCATCTTGGTCACTAGAATAGTTTCTGTAACGTAGGACTCAGCCATCACATCCACAGTTTGTGTTCGTTCTGCATTTTCCAGTCGACTCTTGGGGATTGCTTTGAGGTTTGGGAAGTCACAATAAATCTCTTGCTGTTGTAAATACCACTGGAATGTTTTTAGTTCATCAACTCCTAAATGCTGCAAAACGTCCAAGAGAGCCACCTTTGGTATCGCCATGATTTCTCTCTGCCCAGATCTGAGAGATACAGAAAGAAAGTCACTTCAGAGAACAATAGTCAGAGCCGGCCCGAGGCATAAGCGAATTTTTTTTTTTTAATTTATTTTATTTATTTATTTATTTTTTAGTTTGTGTGTTTGATATTAACATCATATTATGCAAATGTAAGTCATCATACAAAAAAAGGAATACAATGTTTGGTCCAGATAATTAATAGCCTAATAATTTAATCAGTTCATCTGGGAGGTTATCCAAAATTATCTGATCATGTCACGTTCACGTCCATGGAAATGGGGCTGCCCTCAGTTGCCCATGCACTGTGTAAAGTCTATAGCCTATTTCAGCCTCGTCTGTGAAAAAAAAAGATAGCTAGACAACAGAGTTATTCTGCTTCGTTCCTCTCACTGCATTTAAATTAATTCATTATATTACAGAGAAATATGTCCCGTAAAAGAAAAGGAGCTCCAAGCCCAACCCAGAGGACCCTCCATAATATTTTATTTTATATTAATATTTTTATGGAAAATCCATTTGTCTTTCTTCAATAGCTTCTAATTCATCTGACCCAGTGTCTCCAAATTATTTGTTCACACAACATTTCTCAGATTTAGCCTCTTAATGTTCCTCTCAAAGTGCACCAGATTCATGCATTTCATTTTAAAAATGTAAAAAAAATCTCACATTTAACAAAGGTCTATAATTTCGGCAGCGCTAACATTGGAGAGGGGCCCCCTAATCATATTCCACTTAGGGCCCCGTGAAGGCTTGGGCCGGCTCTGACAATAGTACTTACTTTGTAAATGTTTAACACTATTTAAACAGACTGGTTAACAGACTGGTTAACAGCCTGGTTTCCAATTGAACTGGTTCAATAGTTTTTCGACAAATAAATCAGCAGGATTAATATATTTTTTATATTTACTCTAAAATCACAGGAATGATCAGAGGAGGCCACCAGACACTCTGACCCAATTTGCAGTCCACTGACTCTGCTTCGTATCAGAGGAACTCAGACTTATACTAATTATGTTTTGACTTTTAAATGTTTTAACACTGATAATAACAAACTGCTGTTCATCTTTGAACCCAATAGACCGGTCACTCTTAATGGAAACACACCTGGGGCCAGGTTCTGGTTCTGGTTCAGGTCCAGGAGAGTCTGGTCTGTTGAACACAACGCACACACACACACACACACACACACACACACACACACACACACACACACACACACACACACACACACACACACACACACACACAGCTTTGAGAGTGAATAATGATGGTACAATGATTTGAGTCATGGACAGTTAGAGATCCTCATGTCACCTCTGAGCTTTGGTCTGGCCGCCATGTTCCCCTCCCTCCTCTCTGTCCTCACTCTGATCCATGCTGCTCGACTCACATCAGCTCACACACACTTTCACCTGCAGAGAAAAACACACATCAACATAAACTGAATTCTTTCCATCAAAGACCTACTTCACCGGTGGAAATATGAAGGTGTATTGACTGTTGAGATCCTATGAAGTATAAATTTAGCCTGGCATTCCCAGACCTGCCACTAGGCGCTGGCAAATAAAATTTGCTGTGCCCGTTGGTCTGGACACGCTCTGTTGAAGCTTTATCAAGAAGACCAGAAATCTGGGTCTCACGTTTCAATTGGTTGTATCTAATATGGGCGCGCCAGAGCCCTTTATATGGTACTCTGGGGCGGACGTAACCGGATGACGACAGTGACGTGCATGCGACGTCGAAGCCGTGATAGTAAACATCAAAGATGGCTGCGGAGATGTTGTGTGAGTTTGAGACTGCTTTGGCCTCGACCCTTTACGATTTGGAAGACGGCACTCAAATATTTCATTAGCAAGTAAGTGGAATGTTCTGTTTTGCCGACCGACAACGGCAAACGTTTAATTTAACAGTTTAACAGCTGTTCGCTAAACGAACGGGGCTTATGTCACCTTGTGCATCGCTCTGATTGGTTGTAGTGCTATCCAACTGCGTGCAGTGGCATTTGAAATGCACGAGTAGGAGCCGCCCCTTGAGTTGGAAATGACTATTGATCGTGGCCAGACCCTCTATCGTTCAAGATATCAGGGTCTGGATTTCCAGGCAAGTATAAATTTGCAAAAAAAAATGAAATCGGCTCATCCTAGCCTGAGAAAAGGCAGAAAGAGTGTTTTATGGTCTCACTGTCTAACCCTACATTTTCCTTACTGTGACATCACAGTAAGGGCTAGATTTAACAGGACAGCTGGGCCAAGGGAAGACTGAGGGAAGACTGAGGGAAGAAAAACCTCATTCATTATATTATAATAGTGATTATATAATGATAGAACGCCGGTTCCGTATGGGTGAAGTATTCCTTTATTAGGTATCAGCTCCAGTGATTGGCTGTTATTATTTACTTCACATGGACGCAGGTTTCGTTTGAGCCAAGGGAGCATTAAGCGGGCGGTCTGGGGATTCTCACCCAGATTTTTTTTTGCATCAAACACTTCATTACGGGGCGCCCTTAGCTCAGTTGGTAGGGCGTCCCCCCCCATGGGCCTCGGCCAGCAGCGGACCCGGGTTTGATTCCAACCCGCGGTCGTTCTCTGCATGTCACTCCCCTCTCTGCCCCATTTCAACTCTGTCTCTACACTATCAATAAAGCATAAAAATGCCAAACACTTCATTACCTGCTAGCCTGCTAATGAATTTTTATACACCAATTTATGGTGGAAATATCTTTATTTTTGTAAAGGAGAAGACAACATTCCGGCTCGCGGTGACACAAATATAATGGAATACAATGCAGTAAGGCCCTCAGGCATTACATAATCGCTTCTAAACATTTATCGTCCTACAGGCATTCTGTATTGGCCTCATAAATTTATTCTCCTGTTTTGTTTAAAACATTCTGCACATTCAAAACATATCACATGTTTTGGGATGATTTTAGGATCATGTTCATCTCAACAATAAATCTATCAGAGAATGAGACCTTGCTTAAATCTATATTAAAGTCATGAAGCACAACACAGCTAGTTTATATATATAATATAATTAATATAATATAATGTAATATAATATAATATGATATATAATATAATATAATATAATATAATATAATATAATATGATATAATATGATATAATATGATATAATATAATTAATATAATATAATTAATATAATATAATATAATATCAGCACAAAATGATTATTCAGTCAGAGCCTTGAAGCTTGAATCAGCATATTAATATTAATATGTAATAAAAGTTTATCATCAGTTTATCATCAGCACAAAATGGAGGATCATGGTTAATGGCTGCTGGTTCACCTCCCTCGTCTCAGTGAAACTCAGAGTTGTGAGTTTGGACAGACGCAGATCTTTGCTGTTTCTAGTGAAGCTAAGTGGCTAAGCTAACGACAGCTGCTGTTAAGAAAACAATTAAGAGTTTTTTCTTTACCTTTTAGATGGAGCGTTAGAGGAGAAAACAAACTGCACCACAGCTTTCACACAAAGAGGAATTAAAATAAAAACAGGAACCACCCAGAGAGGCGCGGCCACTTGAGTAATGTCTGCAGGCTTCCTGTCATCATGCAATCAGCAAAGACAGTGAGTTTACTGTCTTAATAAAGAAGGATGATGACATGGCTTGAGTTTCAAAAAGATTGAAATGCTGTTGCAGTGAATGTACAAAGTATTTTTTGATTTATAAAATGAAAAAAAGCTGTATCCAAAATCTGTTCTGTCAAAACTTTGGACACGGGAGGCGCCCTTAGCTCAGTTGGTAGGGCGTCCCCCCCCCGGGCCGGGCCCAGCAGCAGACCTGGGTTCGATTCCCGCCCGCGGTCGTTCTCTGCATGTCACTCCCCTCTCTGACCCATTTCACCTCTGTCTCTTCACACTGTCAATAAAGCATAAAAATGCCAAAAAAAATCTTTAAAAAAACTTTGGACACTAAAATGAATAATAATAAAACTAATAACTCTGGCGATATCCAACAACTGTTTTTTAAAGAGATGCAAATGTACTCATAACTAGTTTTAATGTCAGTAATCAACTGGCAAAGTTTCATGATGATCTTTCCCCACTGAACTGAAGATAGTTGCTCTCACTGATTTTTCCCTTTCTGAGACACTAGGGGGCAGAAGAACTACACTGAGCGTGGGAAATTCTGCTTCTCTCATTTCATTGTTCCGCTAAAATTAAAGACATCAAATACAAATCTAAACATTTTGCGCTATAACTGGGTGTATATTTTTCTGGTCAAGTTGAACAAATTTGAACAGCAATATTCCAGATGATTTTACTAAGTGTGAGCAGTTAATAGGAACTTTATGGCATTGTACTGTATGTTGCAACAGCATGTGAAAATATTTTATTTTAATTTCAATTTCATTTAAACAGTAAAATTAACCAATAATAAGAAAAAATTCAATACTAAAATCTATAAATATTATAAAAAAAATCCATCATAATGCTCATAATTCTAATACAATATATACCTATTATTTATCAATGTACTAAAACTATTTTTTTTTAATAATAAGTGAAAAACAGCTGAATAAAAACAAAAGTTTATTTTTTATGTACAACAACAGTTTCAAATATATCTCTGCTGTAAAAAGAATAAAAAAAGAAGAGTACAGTTACATTTATCCTGAATCAAATGGCAGATTCAATGTCATTAAAATAATACATAACTTAATTATAACAAGAACAGGAAGCTGCAGAGTTCAACATGACATTTTAAAATCCAAAGCTGGGTCACAGATACTCTCAACAGACAGACGTTTGTTTTCAAAATCAGTGAATATCTCCTCACGATCCTCTACCTCTCCGTAACGTGTGTGCGCGCTGAAAAATAACAGTTAATACACATCCTAGGCTCTGTAAACTGTGGGCCCCGTCTGTTTACATACCAGTTTACAGAGCCTACACTGTTGGACAGGTAGCAGATCATGAAAAACAAAATTTTGATTCCTCTGTATGTCTGGCACATATTGTAGAAATTGACAACAAAGCGACTTATCCTGACAGAGAAAACAAGATATTTCCCAAAATGTTATAAATTTGCCCCAAAATGCCCTGAAACATATTTCATAAGGGCAAAAAAAAGTAAATTTCTCACCCTGGTGCCTGGTCTATTGTATTGTATTTTATATATATATATATATATTAAAAAAATTGTAGAAAAAAGCAATTTTCTTTATTCTGTCTTTTGTTTTTGTGTTCACTTTTTCAGTTGTTTGTGTATGTGTTCCTAAAAAAAATAATCCAAAAATAAAGTATTAAAACAAAAGATAATCCCTGTTCTCACCCTGGCCTATAGTATTTATCCTGATAGAGAAAACAATGATATGTCCCAAAATGTTATAAATTTGCCCAAAAATGCCCCGAAACATAACTCACAGGGGCGGAAAAAATCCCTGTTGTATTGTATTGTGTTGTGTCACATGGTGAAGGAGGATCCGTTGTCGTTGGAGCCGTGGTCCACAGATCGCCTCGCGGACACATAGAGCTCTGAGGTCACTCTGCTGAAGCGCCGCGGGGCCATGTACCTCTTCCCCAGACACCACAGGTCCCTCACGATGCGCCGGAAATGATTCCTGAATTTCACCCCGACAAACGCGTACAGAACGGGGTTTAGACAGCAGTGCAGGTAGGCCAGGGTCTGCGTTAAAGTCTTGGCCGTTTGTAGGGCGTCCGAGGCCTCACATTGGCGCTCTTCAAACATGGTGGCGGTCTCGTAAAGCAGGGTGACGTTGTAGGGAAGATGGCAGATTATGAAGACGCCTACGACGGCCAAGACGACGCGCACAGCCTTGTGTCTCTGGAAGTTACGGGCTCGAAGGAGGGTCAGGATGATCGCGCTGTAACACACAACCATGACCACAAGGGGGAGGAAGAAACCCACGGCCAACTGCGTGCTAGGGACCGCCACCTGGGATAGACAGACAGACAGACAGACAGACAGATAGATAGATAGATAGATAGATAGATAGACAGACAGACAGACAGACAGATAGATAGACAGATAGATAGATAGACAAGTTAATTCAGCAAATCAATGGTTCTTACACTCTTTAAAAGGTGCAGTCAGTGATTCTGGAGAACGCTTGTTGTCAAAATCAGTGAATATCTCCTCATGATCCACTACACCTGGAATATAGACAGAGTTTAAAGATACAAAGTCAAGTAAATTTTATTAATAATGGATTGGATTTATATAGTGCTTTTCTACACACTCAAAGCGCTTTTTTTTCAGCTCACACTCAGTACAGACAGGTAGTGGATCATGAGGAGATATTCACACAGTACAGACAGGTAGTGGATCATGAGGAGATATTCACTCAGTACAGACAGGTAGCGGATCATGAGGAGATATTCACACAGTACAGACAGGTAGCGGATCATGAGGAGATATTCACTCAGTACAGACAGGTAGTGGATCATGAGGAGATATTCACTCAGTACAGACAGGTAGTGGATCATGAGGAGATATTCACTCAGTACAGACAGGTAGTGGATCATGAGGAGATATTCACACAGTACAGACAGGTAGTGGATCATGAGGAGATATTCACTCAGTACAGACAGGTAGTGGATCATGAGGAGATATTCACTCAGTACAGACAGGTAGTGGATCATGAGGAGACAGACAGGTAGCAGACAGACAGGTAGTGGATCATGAGGAGACAGACAGGTAGCAGACAGACAGGTAGTGGATCATGAGGAGATATTCACTGATTTAGACAACAAACAAAAAAGTGATTTTGACATCAAGTGTTCCCCAGAATCACTACTTTGTTTATTTTCTGATAAAATATTTCTTTTCTTTTCACATAATACACATTTAAGCCTAAACAACCCAGAATTTTGACCCAGCATAAATAACCCAGCACTTTTGACATCACAACTGGACAAAATGTAGGGTTTGACAGTGAGACCATAAAACGCTCTTTCTGCCTTTTCTCAGGCTAGGATGAACCGATTTCTAAAATGTTTGCACATTTATACTACATAGGATCTCAGAGTTCAATACACCTTCATATTTCCACCGGTGAAGTAGGCCTTTAAGGTCTTTAAGCAGTTCTATTAAATATTTGTTCTTTTCACCTTTGTTGCCTCGGCAGTGGAGTTGTCTCTGAATCTGAACTCACAGACGTACTGCGGCGGCTTCAGGCTCTGCTCTCCTTCCTCCTCCTGAGTCAGTGGACGGAAAATATATATAATTATTATTATTATTATTATTATTATTATTATTATTATTATTATTATTATTATATGTTAAGTTCAGTAAATGGAATTGAAAATATTTATCATATCAAGTATATAGAAAAAGAAAAAATAAGCAATATTGAATAATTAAATAAAAACAATAAAACAAGTTGACGGTTACAATTAAAGTTGCTCCGAGGAACTTTCAGTGTGTGTTAATCCTAGCGGCCCTTTGGACTAAAGCAGTAGTGTTTTTACCACGCCAGCTGCTGTTCCTGGGTAAGCTTATACCCATGACAAAGGCATTAAGAAAAACTATATAAAAATATAATTATTTTACACTGATGGTCTCGTTTGCTATTACATTCCATTCATGATCATCAGAGTAAAAAATTAGACTGTTTCAGAAACATTTAAAAAAGTTCCTCGGAGCAGCTTTACATAACATTCCCAAAAAATTAAAAAAACACAAATAAACAAAAAAAAATAAACTAAATCTAACCTGGTTCATGAAGGCATCCTTGGTGTGCGCTGGCTCGTACCAATCATAGAAGTAGAAAGTCGGCACCGAAAGCAAGATAGCAGCCGCCCAAACCACCCCACATATCACCCGACTGTACGGCAGCGAGCGAAGCCTAAAACTACGCCTTGCTTGCACGATAGCGATGTATCTATCCGTGCTAATGCAAGCCAACAGGAGCATCCCGCTGTAAAGGTTGATACTATAGGAGCCGCGTAGAATCTTACAAGCCACCACACCCATTGACCACGCCCACAGCTCATTGTAAACAATCAGGGGCAGCGAGGCCACAAATAACAAGTCGGCTATGGCCACGTTTAGCAGGAAAACGTCGGTCATGGATTTGGTCCTCTTGTAGAAAGCGTAGGTTACTATCACCATGCTGTTGCCCACCAGCCCCAGGAAACAGATGATGGAGTGGACGTAAGGCCCGACATATCGCTCCACATTCTGGTTCTGTTGGTGGGAACACGGCCCAACGAGCTCATAGTCATACGGGTCATAATCAGGGTCGTTAGTGGGGAAGATGTTGTTGTAATCTGATCGGGTGAGATTCATTTCCATTTCTGAGGTCGCCTTTTCTCTTCAATTTCTGTTACTGTAAATAGAGAGAGAGAGAGGGAGGGAAAGAGAGAGGGGGGGGAGTGGGAGAGAGGGGGGGAGAGAGAGAGAGAGGGAGAGAGCAGAGGTCAGACATTAAAGGTACAGTGTGTAATGTTAAGTTCAGTTAAGTTACTGCAGTTTTTAGTCAATTGTACACAGGGCACTTGCTCAAGGACACAATGGTAGAGATGGTGGGCACCGTAGATGTAATAGCAGCCACCCTTACCTCTAGGCCATCCTACCAGCCCCATGTATTGGGGTATGTAGTGGCATCTAGTGGTGAGATCGTAGGTGTCAACGCTCCCTTGCTAACCCCTCCCTTTGTGGGAGAATTTACAGAAGCTACGGTGGCCTTCAAGGACAAGTAGCTAGTTACTAAAGATGGCATCATCCACCACTGTCAATACATTCTACGCTTTATTGACAAGATTTTGTGACATTAACATTCCACTTACAAGAACACACTAGCTAATCTCAAAACAAGGAAAAATGTGACTGTTTCAGAAATATTAAAGAAGTTCTGCGTAGGAGTAGGAGTGTCCTTTCTCCGGTAAATGCAAATGTCTTCAATAACATTTAAAAAAAACTTTGACTTTCTTTCAGTCTGTGTGATGTAAAACCCCATAAGGAGATATTTAAATGGTATGAAACTGGCACACACACTGGCACACACACACTGGCACACACACACACACACACACACACACACACACACACACACAGAGAGGCGTGGGGGCTGTGTACACATTGCTCCAGTTGTGGTGGAGGGAAGGGGTGAAGTGTGTGTGAGGAAGTTTGCAGAAAAGAGGTCAGTTCAGCTCGGAGACGACAGTGACCCAAATGATCCGTAACACTGTGGTCTCACATTCAGACGGTGACCCAATTCTTACGTAACATTGTGGTTTCACATTCAGAGGTTCACACACTATACGCAGCAAAACAACTATTACAATGGAGACAGAGGGATATTCACATGATGTGAGAGGATAGAGAGAGAGAGAGAGAGATAGAGAGGGGGAGAGAGATGGAGGAAGAGAGCGAGAGAGAGATGGAGAAAGAGAGAGAGAGAGAGATGGAGGGAGAGAGAGAGAGGGGGAGAGAGAGAGATGGAGGGGGAGAGAGAGATGGAGGAAGAGAGAGAGCGAGAGAGAGATGGAGGAAGAGAGAGAGAGATGGAGGGAGAGAGAGAGGGGGAGAGAGAGAGAGATGGAGGGAGAGAGAGATGGAGGAAGAGAGATGGAGAGAGAGAGAGAGATGGAGGGAGAGAGAGATGGAGGAAGAGAGAGAGAGATGGAGGGAGAGAGAGATGGAGGAAGAGAGAGAGAGATGGAGGGAGAGAGAGAGATGGAGGAAGAGAGAGAGAGAGAGGGGGAGAGAGATAGATAGAGAGTGAGATGGAGAGAGAGAGAGATAGATAGATAGATAGATGTCTGCCTATCAGTCTGTCTGCCTATCCGTCTGTCTGTCTATCTGCCTGCCTGCCTATCTGTCTGGCTGTCTGTATGTGTGTGTGTCTGCCTATCAGTCTGTCTGCCTATCCGTCTGTCTGTCTATCTGCCTGCCTGTCTGCCGGCCTATCTGTCTATCTGTACTGTGTGTGTGTCTGCCTATCAGTCTGTCTGCCTATCCGTCTGTCTGTCTATCTGTCTGTCTGTCTATCTGTCTGTCTGTCTATCTGTACTGTGTGTGTGAGACAGGTCGTCCAATTTGACATTTACTGACTGTACAGATTCAAGCTGATAAAGTAAATGTTTATCTAATCTAAACTTCCTCATGTGTCCGTGCTGTGTAACTTCTGCCTTTCAGTTTGTCCCCTCCGACTTCCCCTATTCTAAATGTCACCTGAACACACATGTACGATACGATGCGACTTGATTAATCCCCCGTAGGTGTCCTTCCACAGCCCAGCAGCAGTGGAAGGACACGGGATAAAAATGACAATGCAATAAATACAAAGTGCTAATGCATAAGTAGACGCTTACAGTTAAAGGTGCAGTGTGTAATATGACATCATCAAGAAAGTTCTACAAAGTTCTAGAATGCAACGCTCCCTGGGTAACCCCAACCCTTTAGAATAATAACAGAAGCTACAGTGACCTTCAAGGACAAGAACAATTCTACATTTTAAACAATGCACCTGATGACATTCCAACTATGACACTTTCAAGATGGCGGCACTAGGCCTTGGTCCAAAATATGCAGAAATATGGACATATATTATACCCTTTCTAAGGGAAAAAATAATAATTCAAAACTTTTTTTCAGCTATTATGCACTAAATTAAATGTACTTATGGATATTATAATTACTTTCTACAAAGTCTGCTAGGAAATAAAACCCAAAATTCTACACACTGCAGCTTTAAAGGAAGGACAACAACAAGACAAACAGAACCAATGATGATATGTGATGCATATACACATATATATGCGTACATGAACACACACACATGCAAACACATACACAAACACAAACATCAGGCACTGTTGAACAGACTAATGGCTGCCGGCACAAAGGAGCACCTGAAATGCTCCGTCTTGCACCTGGGGAACATGAATCTGTGAGACAGGCCTGCGTTCCAGTCCCCTTACTTCCCTACTAGTTAGTATGCCAGAAAAAGATTTAGGATGTCCCCAATACATGCACGCCAATTGCAGTATGCTGAAAATACATAAATGCCCCACTAACTCCAATAGCATTTTGGAGTATTCGTCTTTATTCTTGACACTTCTCGACATAATGGAATAAAAAAAAAAAATCTTCCTTATCTGATTTTTTTCTCTCTCCTGTCTGTGGCCCTAAAACTCTTCTGTACTTTAGTATGTAGTGTAGTAAAAAGACTAAAACTCTTCTGTACTTTAGTATGTAGTGTAGTAAAGAGACTAAAACTCTTCTGTACTTTAGTATGTAGTGTAGTAAAAAGACTAAAACTCTTCTGTACTTTAGTATGTAGTGTAGTAAAGAGACTAAAACTCTTCTGTACTTTAGTATGTAGTGTAGTAAAAAGACTAAAACTATTCTGTAGTTTAGTATGTAGTGTAGTAAAAAGACTAAAACTCTTCTGTACTTTAGTATGTAGTGTAGTAAAAAGACTAAAACTCTTCTGTACTTTAGTATGTAGTGTAGTAAAAAGACTAAAACTCTTCTGTACTTTAGTATGTAGTGTAGTAAAAAGACTAAAACTCTTCTGTACTTTAGTATGTAGTGTAGTAAAAAGACTAAAACTCTTCTGTAGTTTAGTATGTAGTGTAGTAAAAAGACTAAAACTCTTCTGTAGTTTAGTATGTAGTGTAGTAAAAAGACTAAAACTCTTCTATACTTTAGTATGTAGTGTAGTAAAAAGAAAGAGAATGAGATTTGGAACGCAGGGAAGGTTTGTCCTCACGCCTGCTAGTCAACGTGGAATAAATATAAATAAATAGGTTGCGTTCCGAATCGCATACTTTCTACTATATAGTATGTAGAAAAAAGATTTAGGATGTCCCAATTCTTGTGGCCAGATTTAGGATGGTTAGAAGTACCCGGATGTCCTACTTCATGCGGCCAAGATTGTTAGTGTTGAAAACTGCATCCTATTTGGGCGATTCTGACCCACAATCCGGTGCGCACGTGAAGTGACGTCACATCGACGAAGCCTCCATATGAAAACAAACGGGGATGAGACGGATATAAAAGCAAGAGGCAAGATGAAGGCGCAATGTTATGATGAAATAAGAGAGAAAAGTATGTCCCAATAGTATGCCTACTGCATCCTAACTAGATTCTTTTTATCGTCGGATGTAGTATGTAGAATAGAGAAAAGAAAGAGGAGGAGATTCGGAACGCAACCATAATGTCTATTAATTTTCTTCAGTCAGGACTGTACTGCAAAAATTAAAAATGTACGCACTGAAAACAAATCCAGTGTTAATAAACAGCCTAGGCTCTGTAAACGGGCCTGTTGCTATAGCTATGGTGACCCCTTTGTTTACATGGCGGTTTACAGAGTCTAGGCTGTGTATTAACAGATTTGCTTTCAGTGCTGCAGACACAGTATACGGACTGGTAGCGGATCATAAGGAGATATTCACTGATTTTGACAACAAGCGTTCTCGAGAATAACAGTGTGTGTGTGTGTGTGTGTGTGTGTGTGCGCGTGTGTGTCTCTGTGCTCATGTGTGTGATGCAGCAGACTTCCTTAAACCACGTGTACTGAAACATTCGTGTAGAAAACAGGACTGCTTTATATATGCAGAAAATCTGTTCTGAGATTCCAGGGAAAGCAGAGAAGTTTAACCAGATATGTCAGCCTTTCCTGGACTATATAACAGCACTGAAGGGACCTACATGACACCTCAGAGAAGTTTAAACAGATATGTCAGCCTTTCCTGGACTATATAACAGTACTGAAGGGACCTACATGACACCTCGTTGACTTTTTATTTTCTGCTTAACATTTACCTTTTAGTTTAAACAATGTCCTTAGAAACCTGTAAAGTAGAGTACGCCATGTTAGCTGTTATAGAAACCTGTAAAGTAGAGTACGCCATGTTAGCTGTTTGTTTTATTTTGTCTTTTGTTTTTGTGTTCACTTTATCAATTGTGTGTGTTCTCGCAAATTTAAAAAATAATAACAAATGCAGTGTTAAAATACAGCCTAGGCTCTGTAAAAAAAAAGGTCTGCACTTTGCATAGAGGGAAGTTAACGGGCGTCATGGAACATATTTACATACCACACACACACACACAGACAGACGCGCACACACACACACACACACAGACAGACAGACAGACACACACACACAGACAGACAGACAGACAGACAGACACACACACACAGACGGACGCACGCACAGACACACACACAGACAGACAGACACATGCACACGGACACACACACAGACGGACGCACAAACACACACACAGACGGACGGACGCACACACACATACAGACAGACGCGCACACACACACACACACACAGACAGACGCGCACACACACACACACACACACAGACACACAGACGGACGCACACACACACACAGACGCGCACACACACACAGTCGGATGCACGCACACACACACACACAGACGGAAGCGCACACACACACACACAGACGGATGCACACACATACACACACAGACAGACGCGCACACATACACTAAAATGTTTTACATACAATATCACAGCGTTCAGATCTGAAATGACTTTGCATTACATCACCTTTATACAGGAGAGTTAAAGCCACGGGAGGGAAGATATGAAGGGAGGAAGTTTATTATTATTATAGACTCTCTCTCTCTCTCTCATACTCACACACACACACACACACACACACTTTTATTATGCAC
>CASHTC010001005.1:12500-15000 GCA_949357725.1 Hyperoplus immaculatus | reverse complement strand
CATTCATACACCGATAGCAGCAGCTATACTATCTACATTCACACGAGGCAAGGTGGGTGAAGTGTCTTGCCCAAGGACACAACAACCATGACACAGGTGGCAGGGCGGGGATCGAACCTCCAACCCTTTGATCATCGGCCGACCCGCTCTACCAACTGAGACACAGTCGCCACAAAAATTTGCCTTAATTGTATAATATTTTAATGCTGCAACATTATGCTTTGTGCTGTGAACTTTGTTTGACCTCACAATATGCAACTTGGTCATTCTCACAAGAGAGGAGTACTGTGAATGGCCTTGGGAGAATAAAGAGTACACACTCCCTCCACATTCTTTCTTGGACATTGTACGAAGAATAACGTCTGCTGATACGAGTTAACCTTGGACACACAGGACCAAATGTGCGGCACATACACATAAATGCTCTGCTTTTCTGTTCAGGTCTTTGTCTCAATTCATGTATGTTCAACAATGTATGATCGACACCCTTGCTTAAAGGCCTACTTCACCGGTGGGAATATGAAGGTGTATTGAACTCTGAGATCCTATGTAGTATAAATGTGCAAAAAAAATTGAAATCGGTTCATCCTAGCCTGAGAAAAGGCAGAAAGAGTGTTTTATGGTCTCACTGTCTAACCCTACAGTTTCCTTCTTGTGACATCACAGTAAGGGTTAGGATTAACAGGACAGCTGGGCCAAGGGAAGACTGAGGGAAGAAAAACCTCATTCATTATATTATAATAGTGATTTTATAATGATAGAACGCCGGTTCCGTATGGGTGGAGTATTCCTTTAAGCTCGCAAGTAAAAACTTCACCTGCTCTGAAGCCTGCCTGACTCGATGTCTTTATTAAAAACACTTGGGTTTTTAATAAAAGAATTCCTGTAACATCAACAAACACATTTATTAATGTTCAGAATATTCCTGCTTCAGAACTTTGACTAGAAGAGCAATGTGGAGACAGTGAGCTTTGATTTACCATCTGGGTTTTAAATCATTCAATTAGTGATTGCATCATGTTGTCATACAAGTTTACTCAATATGTTAAAAAAATAATAATAATTAAAAAAAATATCTTACCCAGACATTTCAAAATAAGACATTTTGATTGTTTTTTATTTTATTTTTAATTTTAAAGATTTTTTAAGATATTTTTTTGGCATTTTTATGCTTTCTTGATAGTGTAGAGACAGAGTTGAAATGGGGCAGAGAGGGGAGTGACATGCAGAGAACGACCGCGGGCTGGAATCAAACCCGGGTCCGCTGCTGGCCGAGGCCCAGGGGGGGGGGGGAGGCGCCCTACCAACTGAGCTAAGGGCGGCCCCTGACATTTTGATTGTTAAACTGGTATTTTAGTTTATAATAAAACGTTGATGTAACTCTGACCTGTGTGGCCCTGCTCCGGTGTGTTGCTCCCCACTGGATTCTCTCTGGGAGATTCAACTTTCCTGTGAGAGAGAGACAGACAGACAGACAGACAGACAGACAGACAGACAGACAGACAGACAGACAGACAGACAGACACAGACAGACACACACACACAGAGTCAGAACAGATTTAAGTTTAATCACAGGTTTATTATGAGGTTAAAACCAGGTGCAGTCAGTGATTCTGGAGAACGCTTGTTGTCAAAATCAGTGAATATCTCCTCATGATCCACTACCTGTCTGTACTGAGTGAATATCTCCTCATGATCCACTACCTGTCTGTACTGAGTGAATATCTCCTCATGATCCACTACCTGTCTGTACTGAGTGAATATCTCCTCATGATCCACTACCTGTCTGTACTGAGTGAATATCTCCTCATGATCCACTACCTGTCTGTACTGAGTGAATATCTCCTCATGATCCACTACCTGTCTGTACTGAGTGAATATCTCCTCATGATCCACTACCTGTCTGTACTGTGTGTGCGCTGAACAAAAAAATCCAGTGTTAATACACAACCTAGGCTCTGTAAACTGGTGTGTAAACAAATGGGGCCACTGTAGCAACAGGCCCGTTTACAGAGCCTAGGCTGTGTACCTGTATTTTCTATTCAGCACACACAGTACAGACAGGTAGTGGATCATGAGGAGATATTCACTCAGTACAGACAGGTAGTGGATCATGAGGAGATATTCACTCAGTACAGACAGGTAGTGGATCATGAGGAGATATTCACTGATTTTGAAAAAAGTGATTTTGACAACAAGCGTTCTCCAGAATCACTGACTCCATCTTTAACTCAAACCCCAGTGTGTGTGTGTGTGTGTGTGTGTGTGTGTGTGTGTGTGTGTGTGTGTGTGTGTGTGCTCACCGTGGCTCAGGGGTGTGTGTGTGTTCAGCAGCAGACAGACTGAACGAGGGATGGAGAGGAAAAGAGAGAAAGAGAGGAAGAAAGGAAAGGAAGAGACCATCAAAGTAGTTTCAGAGTAAAGGTAGAGTTAGGCAACAGGTTTCAAGATAAACTTTGTTAGAAGGTCAAGTCTTAAAGGTGCAGTGTGTAATATGACA
>CASHTC010001005.1:0-2500 GCA_949357725.1 Hyperoplus immaculatus | reverse complement strand
TCTCACCTTACTCTCTCCCCTCCTGACCAGTTGTAGCAGTAGAGGAGACTTGTCGTTGGTCTCTTCACACAGACCCAGTTCTCTGACGATCGTCTCCCGGCTCTCCAAACCGCTGGTCTGGAACACACCACTGCTGTTTACACATGGGTTTGTGTTCGTTATGTCATCATTATTTATTTGTTTTTTTTCTTTTTTTTTAAAGATATTACAACATATTTTAAATAACACTTCATTAAAGCTGCAGTGTGTAGAATTTTGGGTTTTATTTCCTAGCAGATTTTGTAGAAAGTAATTATAATATCCATAAGTACATTTAATTTAGTGCATAATAGCTGAATTTTCACATTCTAATTAGTGGGCTTTACATTCCATACAGTATGACACTCTATCTATCTATCTATCTATCTATCTATCTATCTATCTATCTATCTATCTATCTATCTATCTATCTATCTATCTATCCTTACACCCTTTGCACACCGGGCGCGTTTTATTCGTGCGATTAATCCGTTAATTAACGAACGTATACAGAGTCAATACAAGCTTCCACACCAGCGCCGCCATTTCGCATCACGAATTTGCGTTTGTTATTTTTTCGAACTGAGTTTGATTCTTCTGGGACGTCGCTTCTTAAAGTGAGACGTGACAAAATTCACATTTCAAAACATTCGCTTTTACGTTGCGTTTATTCGCGTCGCGCCTGGTGTGCAAAGGCCTTTAGCTCGGCTGAGAAAAAACTCCCAGTAAAAAAAAAGAGAAATCTCAGGGAGAGTCGACAGAGTGAGGGATCCCTCTCCCAGTTATTATTATCAGCGTGTTTACAGCGTTCTCAGTCTCACCGTGTTGGTCTCGGGCTGGAACACGGCCTGAGTGAAGTCAAGGTTAAACACCTGAAGAAAGTCCAGGATCAGACCAGCCACCAAACGTCCTACAGCCAGGAGAGACCATGAAGGCATCATCAGGTACAGTAAGATCAATGTCCACAAGCACACAGACAGACAGACAGACAGACAGACAGACAGACAGACAGACACTTACATACAGACCAACAGACAGACAGACACACACAAATGTCCTACAGCCAGGGCAGACCATGAAGGCATCATCAGGTACAGTAAAAGGCCCAATGACAAAAACACTCGCTCTCTCTCTCTCTCCCCCCCCTCTCTCACTCTCTCTCTCTCCTTCTCTTTCTCCCTCTCTTTCTCTCTCTCTCACTCTCTCATGTTCTCTCACTCTCTCTCCCTCTCCTTCTCCCTCTCTCTCTCTCTCACACACCAGTGTTTCCCCAGGAAATGTCTTAGTCAAGGTGGTCACTGCCCTGTGCTAGGGGAGGCGCGGCGAAAATTTTAGGGGTATTTTGCTCAAAGATGCCAATGCGCCGTAAAGAAATAAACAACTGTTTATTTGAATACAAAAATAAAACAGACACTGACCTTACAGTTGTGCAATTTTGTTTGCTATGTGCAGGTACAAATTATGTGTAAACGTACAGACAGTACAAAGCACAATTAAAGAAAACTTCTACTGTTTTGGTGCAATACTATACAGACACACTAAATACAAATAATGGACCATACATTTAACATGTGTATGCACATCAAAGTGCAAATACAACTTTTTAAAGTTCCTTTTTGGATGGGGGCTGTTGTGCGATTAATGATTATTTTAAGCCTACTTGCTTGATTTATTTTTAAATACAGAGGTCGTTTTGGAACATGTATTTCCCAATTTAAAACATAAAAATAAAGCAGCATTGAAAATTCAGAAAATAAATCTTCTTGGCCTACACTAGCATGCTGTTTGAAAAATAACTTTAAATAATAAATACAATGTGTTTTCCCCTTAAAATGACTTAATGCATTTCAAAGACAGTAGGCCTAGTTTGGCACTTCTGTAAACACTTACTGAAACTTGCCTGGGCCATCACTCTCATGCCTTCTTCAAACTTTTCTCTGCGCTGATAGGTTGTGTTGCCACAGTGATGTGGAGTCTTAAACTATTCTAGCTTTGCAGAGCACTTCTTTCTGTTCAGCTAAATACCCCCATAGAACTGCACTGCGTTTATTATCGCCACCAGTTAAATCTCGGTTTGCTTCTGCTCGTTTAACTCTCCCGCGTGTATGCCGTAGTCGCGCGCGGTGCGCCCAAAGCCGCAGACACAGAGCAGCTGATAGAGAAACGCTTGGAGACACATGCTTTTTACCGCAAATCGCGGCCTTTCGCGCAGTTATGACCATGCACAACACACACATCGCGCTTGCTAGTACATTAATTGTGCAGCACAAAAAAAAAAAAAAAAAAAAATTAAATACATTTTTTTTTTTTCTTGGGGGTCGGTTGGTAGTCAAGGCGGGAGGCTGGCGTTGCTAAGGCGGCCGCCTTAGCTATAAAGCGCTGGGGGAAACACTGCACACACACACACATTACACCTACAGGGAGTGCAGAACATGAAGGCATCATCAGGTACATTAAAAGGCCCAATGTCCACAAGTACACA
>CASHTC010001004.1:102500-110000 GCA_949357725.1 Hyperoplus immaculatus | reverse complement strand
CATTACTATGCAAGTCCAGACTCATAGCCTGCCCCGTAGAGCTGCACATATTAGAGAGAGAGAGAGAGAGAGAGAGTAGATTGAACAGAAGATACTAAACAGCCGAGATGAGTGCCGTCACCTTCGGGACAGAGAAATGAAAATCTGTTTTATTAGTAGAACAAATGATCGGCCTTCCAAAACTTTAAGGTCATTTATTAAATCGCCTGAAATCCTTCAGAGACATTGTGGAGTTAAAATGAAATGAGTTCTCAGATGTCTTCTGCATAACAATTGAAAGAAATCTCTCCAGGATGCTATTCTGAATGATCTGTCTGTCTGTCTGTCCGTCCGTCCGTCTATCCATCCATCCATCTATCTATCTATCTATCTATCTATCTATCTATCTATCTATCTATCTATCTATCTATCTATCTATCTATCTATCTATCTATCTATCTATCTATCCATCCATCCATCCATCCATCCATCCATCCATCCATCCACCCACCCACCCACCCACCCAACCCTCCCTCCCTCCCTCCCTCCCTCCCTCCCTCCCTCCCTCCCTCCATCCATCTATCTACTGCAGGTGAAGGTTGGCAAAAGTTCACAAAGAAACTGAGCCTTGGAGAAAATACTGACTAATTGAAAGTCATTGAATTTTTTATGTTAGTACTCATCCGGGCATTTCTCGCCTACACAAACTCGCATACACAACCACAACATACTCAAAGTAAAGTTGTTAGAAAAATAACTCTAATTAGTAAGATATTATGCCCCCCCCCTCCCATTAATATGCAATTACTCTTGTATAATCAATTGAACCATTGGTATATTCTTCACATTTGACTGTAATAAATGTTTCGGTTTTTTGTCTCGGTTTGGAAGGGAGCAAAAAAACTAAACTGATTCTCCCATGAGATAAGATACATTCCTGAGGCAAAGGATCTGCTAGAACAAAGGCCTTTTCTGGCCAAGCAAGCCTCTAGTAACTGCTCCAGGCCGGGGGAGGAAAACTTCCTGATCCCTGGTTTCGGCCAAGAGGAAGAACATGAGGAGGACTCTGAAATCTGCCTGACAACAAGATTTAACCAATCAGTAGACATTCTCATGATGTGGGAGACAATATGATGCTCTGATGTAGAGAGAGACGTCACTTCTTCTTGCTTTTCTGCCCTGTCAACCTGCCTTGTCAATTTACTTAAATAAATACTGAGGCCGAGATCCCGAATTTTACACCTTGCTCCATGGTCATTTTTCCTTCATAAATAATGCTAAAGAACACGTATATTTTTATTTCTAACAAAGTCAAATTGAGTATGAGTAGAACGTTAGTAGGGCTTTTAGTATGAGTAGAACGTTAGTAGGGCTTTTAGTATGAGTAGAACGTTAGTAGGGCTTTTAGTATGAGTAGGACGTTAGTAGGGCTTTAGTATGAGTAGAACGTTAGTAGGGCTTTTAGTATGAGTAGAACGTTAGTAGGGCTTTTAGTATGAGTAGAACGTTAGTAGGGCTTTTAGTATGAGTAGAACGTTAGTAGGGCTTTTAGTATGAGTAGGACGTTAGTATGGCTTTTAGTATGAGTAGGACGTTAGTAGGGGCTTTTAGTATGAGTAGGATGTTAGGGCTTTAGTATGAGTAGAACGTTAGTAGGGCTTTTAGTATGAGTAGGACGTTAGTATTGCTTTTAGTATGAGTAGAACGTTAGTAGGGCTTTTAGTATGAGTAGGATGTTAGTAGGGCTTTTAGTATGAGTAGGACGTTAGTAGGTCTTTTAGTATGAGTAGGATGTTAGTAGGGCTTTTAGTATGAGTAGGACGTTAGTAGGGCTTTTAGTATGAGTAGGACGTTAGTAGGGCTTTTAGTATGAGTAGGATGTTAGTATTGCTTTTAGTATGAGCAGGATGTTAGTACTGCTTTTAGTATGAGTAGAACGTTAGTATGGCTTTTAGTATGAGTAGGATGTTAGTATTGCTTTTAGTATGAGTAGAATGTTAGTATTGCTTATAGTATGAGTAGGATGTTAGTAGGGGCTTTTAGTATGAGTAGGATGTTAGTAGGGCTTTAGTATGAGTAGGATGTTAGTAGGGGCTTTTAGTATGAGTAGGATGTTAGTATTGCTTTTAGTATGAGTAGAACGTTAGTATGGCTTTTAGTATGAGTAGGACGTTAGTAGGGGCTTTTAGTATGAGTAGGACATTAGTAGGGCTTTTAGTATGAGCAGGATGTTAGTATTGCTTTTAGTATGAGTAGGACGTTAGTAGGGGCTTTTAGTATGAGTAGGATGTTAGGGCTTTAGTATGAGTAGGACGTTAGTAGGGGCTTTTAGTATGATTAGGACGTTAGCAGGGCTTTTCAAACACAGCCATAATGATCATTAAAAGTGGTCCCTTCATTTTCCCAGAGCTGTTTTATGAATTTTATGATTTTACATTGATGAAGTATAATTAAAACGCCATGTAGCTGCATTCAAATCAAACCATCCTCTTTGTAACCTTGTCTCTGCAAATGCCACGGTCTGATGAACTGTCTATAGTCAGGCCATTAAATCCTGGCACTACAATATGAAAAATCCTCACGATCTGACAAAACGAGGATATAAAAGATGTGCGTGTGTGTGTGTGTGAGTGTGTGTGTGAGTGTGTGTGTGTATGTGTACGTGTGTGTGAGTGTGTGTGTGCGTGTGTGTGTGTGTGTGTATAAAAGGAACCATATTTCTTTCTAAGCACCGCGACTTAAATTAAGATCAAACTTATCTGTCACAGCTCGTGTCACATCCTCCCCAAATGACTGCACTTTACATAAATTGTAAATTGGATGTCAACATTAAATTCCGCAGAGCTTTTTGACACGCAAATCCATTTTTAATCTCTGGAAAAATTGACAGAATATTCGCAAGAGGAACTAAGGACACAGAGGAGAAGGTTTTAACAACAAATAAAAAAAGATTTCGGAAAGTGACACTAAGTTGGAAGATTTAAATTGCCTACAGTGACAAAACCGAAGGGTGAATTTTAGCTCGCAATTAGAAATGAAGAGGGACCCTGATTGTGCTGTGGTGTTTGGATGACTTGCTTGATTAACATTTATACTTTGCACACACACACACACACACACACACACACACACACACACACACACACATACACACACACACACACACACACACACACACTTGATTAACATTTTTACTTTGCGCACACACACACACACACACACACACACACACACACACACACACATACACACACACACATACACATACACACACACACACACACACACACACACACACACACACACACACACACACATACACATACACACACACACACACACACACACACACACACACACACACACACACACACACACACACACACACACACATATTCTGATTAAGATTTCAAAAACTCATTGCTCAAAGTCAAGTGCAAACGTTGCAAAATAATTGCGATGACTTGACTTGAATGTAAACAGCATTCATTTACATAAAAAAAGTTACGCACTATCACTTTATTATAACGTTAAAGCGATAGTTCCTGTCAGTGATTGAGAGATCGGCTTTATGAGACGTGCACACTATAAAAGTGATCACTGTATGTATATAGAGTGATTTAACACTTATATATATATATATATATATATATATATATATATATATATATATATATATATATATATATATATATATAGGGGAAGGTGGGGTGATTTGTGCAACTTTTTACTCAAAGTGATTTTAAAGTGAGGCCTTGACAGTTATGTCTCCAACTCAAATATGTACATATATTTCAGGATGTTGTGCATCCCTGGCAATAAAAACTTTGGATCTGGAATAAACTGTTTAAGAAATATAGCTTTCGGAAAAAAAGTTGTCTTGTCGCACAAATCACCCCACGTAGTGGGGTGATTTGTGCGTCATTGTGTCACAATGACAAAGTCACCATCATCATCTTTCTGGCCATCTGAACTCTCATCAGTGGTGTCGTTAAGTGGAATTGAGATGTCACTCTCTCCTGAGCTACTGTAGACTATCACTTTCTTTTGGTGACCAGCGTATACAGCCATGCCACTGGCACAACTCTCAGAAATGTACTTTGCACTAGTTGCTCCGTGCTTGTGGAACCAACTGCCACCTGACAAATGTGATTCCCCCTACATTTCTGCCTTTAAATCAAGGCTCAAGACCCATATGTACACCCTGGTGTTTCCTCCCCATTAACCTCTGCACTACTTACTTACCTCTGCACTACTATCTGTGTTTATGTGGATGTATGGGCTTTACGTCTTTTATTTTGGTTATTGTTATTTTACCTTCATTGTTTACCTACTGAATGCACTATGTACAGGACTTTGGACAGTGCAAACTGTCATAAATGTGCTTTTATAAATACATTTTACTTACTTACTTACTTATAACTCACCCAGGCCCTTGCGCACAAATCACCCCATCCCCAGAATTTTGGATAATAGGCATGATGCAGCAATTTAGGGTTGACATTGTGCTAACTATATAGACTCAAAGTGTAGCATACCAAAGCACTAAAACATGTGTCAAATGTTTTCAAACGTGTCTATAATTGTTCAGACACAATAATCAAAAAACCTTGATCATGGAAATTTTACTTTGAAAGGCAAAACACAGTTTTTTGAGCTTAAATGTGCTTATATCTTATTCCTTGTGTCTCCCTTCTTTACAGGATGAGTCAAATGGATGGCTCTTCTTAAATATGTGGTCACATTTCCAATTTCTTCCACGGTTTTCTAGAAACAAGGGGTTTTGCAACTTCCAAAATGCACAAATCACCCCACCTTCCCCTATATATATATATATATATTTTTTTTTTTTAAAGATATTTTTTGGGCATTTTTATGCTTTTTATTGATAGTGCAGAGAGACAGAGGTGAAATGGGGCAGAGAGGGGAGTGACATGCAGAGAACGACCGCGGGTGAGAATCGAACCCGGGTCTGCTGCTGGGCCCGGCCCGGGAGGGGGACGCCTTACCAACTGAGCTAAGGGCGCCCCCTTAACACTTATATTAACATAAATAAATCGCTTACTTCACCTTTAAGCCATAAGCTCTTTTTCTTCTTTTCAGTCTCATGCCAGCATCTCATAGTGCAAACGTTGTAAAATACAAATTTCAAACTGCAACCACATGAACTTTGATTAAAATCCACCCTGGTGAGAATTTTTAAATGTATTCGCTTTGTCAGTGACCAATCACAAAAAAATCAAATTATGACATAATCTTGGAAGCCTGCTTGCTTTTTTTTAGATAATTTTGGGGTTTTTCAAGCTTTATTTGATAGTACAGAGTTGAAATGCGGAGACAGACAGAGAGAGAGAGAGAGAGAGAGAGAGAGAGAGAGAGAGAGAGAGGGGATGACATGCAGTAAAGGTCCACGGGTCGGATTTGAACCTGCGACCACTGCAACGAAGGCCGGGGCCAATATCCACTACGCCACCTTATTTTTTTCATGTTCTCACTAAAGTAAGACAATCGGAAGTATTTTTGTGTTCTCTTCAGTCTCATTCCAACATCTTTTCTTTAGCTAGAGCAGAAATGTGCCCACCTCATTTGCATAAATATCTGAAATTGCCGTCTGTGTGTGCGTGTGTGTGTGTGTGTGTGTGTGTGTGTGCGTGTGTATGTATGTGAGGTGTGTGTGTGTGTGAGGTGTGTGTGTCTCTCTCTGTGTGGGTATGTTTGTGTGTGTGTGTGTGTGTGTGTATGTGAGGTGTGTGTCTCTCTCTCTCTCTCTCTCTCTCTCTCTCTCTCTCTCTCTCTCTCTCTCTCTCTCTCTCTCTGTGTGTCTGTGTGTGTGTGTGTGTGTGTGTGTGTGTGTTTGTGTCTGCCTGTATCTGCCTGTGCCAGTATGTCTAATAAACTATTCTGTGAGAGTGAGCGACCTCAGACACCAGCTTCTGATGTGTTCTAATGAGCTGCTGTCAGAGGGGTGGATTTAAATACTCAATATGCCAGGAATTCTCTGCCTACCTCATTTTATCCTTTCATCTCACTGTTTCTCAGCCCTCTGTATTATCGTCTCTTTTAAAAGGTGCAGTGTGTAATATGACATCATCAAGAAAGTTCTAGAATGCAACGCTCCCTTCGAATAATAACAGAAGCTACAGTGGCCTTCAAGGACAAGAACAATTCTAAATGTTAAACAATGCACCTGATGACATTCCAACTATGACACTTTCAAGATGGCGGCACTAGGCCTTGGTCCAAAATATGCAGAAATATGGACATACATGAGACCCTGTCTAAGGGAAAAATAATAATTAAAAAAAAATTTTTCAGCTATTATACACTAAATTAAATGTACTTATGGATATTATAATTACTTTAAACAAAATCTGCTAGGAAATAAAACCCAAAATTCTACACACTGCAGATTTAAAGTACCGACCAAGCCCCAACCTCAGCGATTTTTACCAGCATCCAATAAGGAAGTGACACACATTGTAGTACCTTCCGGTGGCCACTGGGGGGTGGTGCCAAGACTGAGCTATTTTTCTTTGACTCACTTGTTAGACAGGCCGTTTTCACAGTCTTATTAAACCTATTTACAGCCTGGTCCAAAAAAACATTCTAGTCTGTATGTTTAGGTCATATCTCCATGACAACACTGAGGGGGGTGAATTTTTTTCTAGCAGGCTAGTTTTTATTCTTTTTGGAGGTTAAAATGTATTAACACGATCTCTTGAGTGACAGCTCTCCGTCCGTTGTCCCTCACTTTGCCTTGGAGGTATACGTCAGCTCGATGGGCGTATCTCCCTCCCCCTGACGTGACATCGATTCCCTTTTTCGGCAAGAGGATTGAGGCGGAGTAAAAATCTCACAAGATGGCGACACGCATAAACCAGGATTATTGGATGCCGTGTGAATAACTGAGGTCAGCCCGGAGGCTACATCCATTTTAATATACTATCTATGGTACCGACACAGACGGACGGACGGACAGACAGACAGACAGACAGACAGACAGACAGACAGACAGACAGACAGACAGACAGACAGACAGACACACAGACAGCTGTGAAGCGGAAAAATCGGCTGCAGGCAATTGTCAAAGTGTGCAGCAAGATTACTGGAGCTTCCTTAAAGCAACCTTAAAGACCTACTTCACCGTTGGGAATATGAAGGTGTATTGAACTCTGAGATCCTCTGTAGTATAAATGTGCAAACATTTTAGAAATCGGTTCATCCTAGCCTGAGAAAAAAGGCATGAAGAGTGTTTTATGGTTTCACTGTCTAACCCTACATTGTATTAATGGGGAAATTTGAGAAAATTGAGCGGAAGTAGATGCCAGGCTAATATGTGATGACTTGGCCTTTAAGGTTCAGTAAGCGGAATGTTTTTTTTAGCTAACTTCCTGTCAGTGACTGCAGTTAGCAGTCCCCTCCCTCGTCCCCACGTCACCACATTAATGCACTGCGGTCTTCAAGCAGCAAGTTATCTAGCATCATCTCAGATCCATAAGTGTGATAAAAACCATAAAAACA
>CASHTC010001004.1:95000-97500 GCA_949357725.1 Hyperoplus immaculatus | reverse complement strand
CATTCACACCATGGGCATAATTGCCAGCGTTTAAATTTAACGTTTTTGACGTCCTGATTATAATAAGCAAACAAAGTCTGAACTTTGGTCGCAAGAACCTTTGAAACCTGTACATTTACCGGGTACAAAAGCTCATTAAATAGCCACTTTCACTACAGAATAATTTGCATTTACGCAGGGCATTTCAAACGCGCTTCAGCTGCCAAGGGAATGGAACGGCACTATGTTAGCCATTCAAAGACATAACAATATCACAATGGCTAGGAAATACTTATATGCTCAATATGATAATATATTATCACATGTATAATGGCTCAATCAAGTTCAATTTCATTTTCTTGGCAGCGGTAGAGAGTTAAATTTAGAATGACTAGTGTGTGTGCGAGCAGCTTAGGCGCTGAAGACATACAACTGCTGATTTTTGATTTTTGAGGTTGAAGTACCATATTTATTTAGAATAAGCCCTGTGTTCCAACACCCATACGTTTTGCTATTTAGTGTAGTAGAAAAATACTTGGGATTTCCCAATGCTTGTGGTCAGATTTAGCATGCTTAAAGCGACTCTTACCTTTGTTGCATTTTTACACTTTTTTTGGATTAGGTTAAAATGGTATTAATAAGGTAATTGCACTCTAAAATATAAGACAGACCCACCGGGAGTAAAAACAAACAATGATTTCAATCTCATAATATTATGAAAAATATATATAAAATTCAGCCAATCAAATCGTTCGGCCGACATACCTGTCTGTTTGCGGTCTGCTTCTGTATTGCCCATTCTCAACTAGAGGGTTTGTTTTGATTCCACGGCAGACAGTAGCGAGTAGCAACCATTGTAGAAAAGGCCCCAACGTAGGTTATAAGTTACAGTGTTGTTATTTCTTACAGTGTGTTAAGATGTGTTTTGTTCAGTGTGGATAGCAGTCAGTTAGGGCCGTGACGTCAGTCGGCCAGAGAGCCTGTTTCCGTTCTGTTCTCCCTCGGTCAGATGTGTGAGCGTTGCCGCAGTAAGCGATCATTCCACATGGAAACGTGTTTATCTGAGTTTAAATGTGAATCACCCGTGTGTGAGTATGTACATGCAGTCCCGATCGCTGTTATAATATAGTTTGCATGCGATTCGCGGGTCGCAACAGCTGTTGTAACGTCTCCTCACGAGCGGAGTTTAAACCTTTGTTCTTTTCCCGCGATCTATATGCGACTGTGTCTGTGAAAGAAGGAAAATAAAGAGCGGATAAAACCCTACTCCTCCTCTCCTAGTCTCATGCTTATAGTCTGACGCCTTTGGCCATAAGTGGTGTTCTGGCCGGCAACTCTGAAGTGAAACCAGTGATACAAGCATGGAATGAGGGGGAGGGGGGGGGCATTGGAGGGAGGCGGGATGGTATGATAGTGCTGTAATTCTCAATTGCAGGATCGGTAAGAGTCCCTTTAAAGGAGAAGTAAGTGATATTTTTTTGTCATAATATAGTGTTATAAGTGTTGAATCACTCTATATTCATACAGCAATCACTTAAACAGTATGCACAGTTCATCACACAGGTCTCCCAGTCATTCAGCTTTGCAGTAATTGCCAGATAACATTTTTAGTATCCCACTGGTTTTCATCCAATCAGGAGACAGAGCACTATAAAGCAAAAGTATGTCCCAATTGTGTTATACTGCATGCTAACTAGATGCTTGTAATGATCAGCTGTAGTATGAAGAAGACAAAACTTATGATTATGAGATAAGTAACGCAGCCGTATAATAACTTCCAAGCAGAGAAAATAAAGTTTCGAACTCAGACACTTTGAGGTAATTTTAAAGGCGCTACGAGGAACTTTTAAATATTTCTGAAACAGGCAAATTTTTCCACTGATGATCATACATTACATGTAACAGCAAACGAGACCATCAGTGCACAAAATCCTAATTTTATATAGTTTTTCTTAAAGGGACACTGTGTAACATTTTAAGTAATTTATTAGCTAAAATCAATATCCTCATTCATACATATGTCCTCATTGGTGTAAAATCACCTCTGCCAATAATCTGAATTATGCTCCCGAGCGGAGAATTACAATTATTAATATTACATTTTGTACATTGAGCAGGCAAGTCTTATGGAGGCATCCATGTTGGTTGGAATGTCATCAGGTGCATTGTTTAGAATTTAGAATTGTTCTTGTCCTTGAAGGCCACTGTAGCTTCTGTTATTATTCTAAAGGGTTGGGGTTACCCAGGGAGCGTTGCATTCTGTAACTTTCTAGAACTTTCTTGATGATGTCACAGTGCCCCTTTAATGCCTTTGTCATGGGTATATGCTCACCCAGGAACAACAGCTGGCGTACTAAAAACACTACTGCTTTGGTCCAAAAGGGGGGCGTGGGGGGGCATGAATGAACACAAACTGAAAGTTCCTCAGAGCACCTTTAAAGAGAGACAGACCAGAAGTCCATTTAATCTGTGTAGTGGATTTCCGGAATTACATTTTCTCAAAGAAGGCCTATCTGCATTT
>CASHTC010001004.1:82500-90000 GCA_949357725.1 Hyperoplus immaculatus | reverse complement strand
GAGCTTAAAATACAAGGACCTGAAACTCCCGTGAGGGAGAGAGTCTTTTTCAACCGGCGAAAACAAGCCGAGGAAATAATTAATGTCTGCCAGAAGGAATAAAAATACGACGTGTCTCCAATTTGCGTTAAATTTCCTTTAATAAAAATATAACGCACGAACCAGCACAATTGGAGATTAAGTTTTTTGTTTTCTTCTGCTTTACTTAAATCTAGTAACTAATACACTGGACAGGAGGCTATTTGGTCTTCCTCTAAAAATTCGGCCGGCTTTCTTATGTAAAGTAGGAATCGTCTGTTTAAAATGGGGAGATTAAAACTGTTTAGGTAAGATGTTATAGACTAGGTTCAGTAAAAAAGCGCTTTCTGATTGAGATAAAAATCAAAGTAGACAGAAAGGGATTTAGTAGATAGTTCAATTGTTTCTGCGTACTAAGTTTAGGTGTTACAAGTACTTGTGGTTATTAGTTTGTAATAATCGAAGCCAGGCGGTAGGATATATTTAAAAAGATAAGTATATAATACCTCCCCTTTCTCACTGGAATCGAAAAAGGCGATGTCCAGAACAGGTGAAAGTCCAGTTAATCTGATCAAATTAGTGTACGACTCAGGGATCCAAGAAAGGACTTAAAAGGCTTGTTACCACCATATATAGTAAAGGTGTTTCACTTTTACTCACCCGTCATTTGTTTTTTAGTGGCTAGATTGTAGCTTACTTTACAATTAAGGATGAATGCGGTTTAACTCTGTCTGAAGAGGCAAACAGAGAGAGAGGGCCTATACGGCTTCCACAAGAGGAGAGAGAAACCTTTTTAAGAATAGGCATAGATTTCTTATGTTAAATCTTGTGCTATTACAAGGCTTTAAAAATAAAAAAAAAAATTCTTACACGAAACAATAGTAGATTTTAAAGTTTCCGACTATTTTAATGGTACACATAGATTTACATGTTAAACTTTAGGACCAATGCCCGATGAAAACCATTGTGGTATAGTAGCCTAATTTATTTTCTAAATAGGGACTTTTGAGAGGGTAATTCTTCCTTTTCTCCTTCTCCTCCATTTTGAGAGACATGCAGTTAGCACCCAGGGAAATCAAAATGGAGTCTGCACCCCGGGAGTCATTAAAAAACGGGGGAGCAGAGGTGACAAACATTTCACCAAGGTTTTCCAAATTGTCAGAAAAAAAAGCAATTCTAGATTACAGTAAGAAAGCTTTGAGAGCTCAAAATCAACTTTCGAAAAATATGGGGTAAAATAGTCTTATATGAGTAAGTTATTGAGTCCATCCGTTGATAAGATGGGGAAATAGGTGCTCGCTGTGTTTTTAACATTTAATAAACTCTTACATTTTGTAAACGGGACAGGCACGGCTCTCACTTTAAATAGTGCGCTCTATGTAACCACAGTAAAGTTAGCAACTGCGTGCAAACGGGGCATTTCCTTTGCGCCTTCACATTAAAAAGCATGATTAATAGCAAACGTAAGTAGGCTTTTATTTTGAAGCAGATAAAAACAGGAATATAGTTTTTCACATGAAGCGCACTAGATAGGCTATAGCAGCATGTCTTCTGTTTTAGTGGATTTAAAAATGGTAAAAATAGAACAAGCTTTTCATTTACACTAATACTTGATGCGCTCACACTAAAAACCTCATGAACGTTAGTGGGAGTCTTTCAGGCATTTATTTTCATTAAACATTCGTAGAGAAAGGAAAATGGTTTTTCAGAGCAAAGAGAAGAGACGGCTCTGAAGCTTTAACAGTGAGTCAGTATAGAAACAGTTTGAAATTAGAGCAGTAGAAGTACTCGCAAAATATTCACAAACAATCTTTGTCATTTAGCCTACAAAGGTGAAGTAATCTATTTAATATAGGTTTAAGGTTTTATGGTTTGGGTTTTTAATGAGAGAAATAGATGTTCTAAAAATGATTGTTAAAGCAGTCAGACAGGATAGTCTATTGGTAACCGAGAAATAGGAATAGAAAGGCCTAAATAGCCTATGGCTAGAGAACTTTGATTTTCCATCCAGAGTAAGAAAATGCACACACCAGAGTGACCATCGAAATGGCCTCGATAAGTTACTCTGGTGCACAAACTTTGTAGAACTTACTGGACACATAAGATGTGGTTCATTTTAAAAGAGAAATTTGTTCTCATTTCCAAAATGCACATACAACACAAGAGTTAAGAGATTCAACACTGTGTTTGGTTGATGAGTTAAAGATACGACTGAGAATACTCCTTTGAGAAATTAAATAAAGTGGAGACACCTTACCTCATTCTTCCTTGATTCAGTGTTGAACCCTTTTTAGCTCAATATACATTACACAATGCCGTGTGGAATATTGTCTGCCCTGGGGACCGATTTATTATCTTTATTTTATTTAGATGTTTAATACATTTGTACATTTGATCTCAGAGTGTGAAGAGAAGTAAACTGTGGGTAGAAAAACTTTTACAGGTTCCCACAGACCGTGCCTGGGAATTCACACCTTAGGGGAAATACAGACCATATAGTAGCCCTAAAAAGTAGTGGCCATGTTTATGGCGTCTATCCTTCCTTCCTACACACTCTGAGCTGATCTTTGAAGATACAGCTGGTGCGTGGTCTCTTTGAGTTTAAAACTTTAACTTTTTACAAGTTGCCTTTACTTTAGTATAGTCTAGTGTATTCTTTCTTTTTATCTTAGTCTGTTTATTTAATCACAGTCTTTTCTATCGTAGAAGGTTTTTTATCTCAGCTATTTTTTGTTTTTCCAGATGAGCGGGAAAACTGAAATCCAAAATAATATGGCTTCAGCTTAATTTTATGTTTTTTTTTAAAGGATTGGACTGGTAACCTTGTTTTTGCGGTTTTGGTTGGAGTTTAGAAAACATATGGGCAGTTTACCGTCTCCGGGCCAAAAACTCATTATGAGGTTGGCCGGAGCACCCGTTAATCTTTATTTTTGCCAGTCCGACCTTTCTCTTTTGTTTAATTCAAGATACAACAGGAAAAAACGTAGGGGGTTATTGTTTAGCACGGGTCAATTTTGAGATGTGTGTCTATTCTAGCTTCCACAACATAGGCTATATTCTTTCATATTGATGTGCACGACGGGACCAAAAATAAGCGTTTGAATGTTTATTTTACTATATATTTTATTTTTATTTTTTCCTTGCGTCTGAGTTTTGCTACAAGGTTTTGCCAAAAGTGAGCATTGTAACGTAACATACAGCAGCGCGACCGTTGTCTGACTCTTAATAACCATGGTACTATTAGAAAACTCTGTATCTCAAGTATAATCTTATAGGATCAAAATATGGACATTTGCTTTTGATTAGTAACAAATAGTGAAAGTGTGAGGAGTGATTTGGTGCAGTGAGCGCAACCTGTTTGACTGGTGCGCGTATGATTTGATTCGCCAGAAGGCATCACGGGACCTGCTCTGGTTGCCGCGGGTAGTTTGAAAATCACAAAATAAAATGGTAAAAAACACCGAAAATATTCCAAACTAACACAAAATAAAGACTGATTTATGTGGATACGGACATTAGATGATTGCCTTTTGAAGGGGAGAAGTGTTAAAAACATGTAAATGATTCCGATCGATCACGGCGGAGAGACACAGTCTGTTAATGCGCATGAGAGGGGGAGACAGAGGGGAGAGTGCTGCGGCTACAGCGACAGTGGCTCATAATGAATGTATCACGTTTTAATTAGTGTGTGGATGAAAATGTTTGTTATGCCATAGCATAGTTTATATGTTAAGCAGCGGTGTTGAGGGGTATAGGTCCTAATTCAATAAATTATTGTAGATAAATTCGGTGATTACCAGTAAAATTCACGTTTTTATTTTTATTTTATTTATTTTGACGGCCGTTTTCACTGATCAAGTTTTTTCAATACTCCGAGTCTGAATAAAATGTCTCGGCTTCTAAACCACTGGCATCTACTAGACTTCCCAGTGTCATTCATTGCCCTATTTTGAAAGTTTTACACAAGCATCTGTTTATATATTGTTAGTCTGATATATGATACATTCTCTTCCTGAAAACATGCCAAAGGTGCATTTCTAAAACGTAGGCTTACATAGTATTTTTTGATTTATTAAATACAAGGAAATAGTGTCCGAAATCTGTGGTGTAAAATCGTTAAAGACTAATATGTGGTAAACATAAAATAAAGTTCTAAATCTGGCTTCATCCAACATCTGGATTCTTTGGTTTAAAAGACAGGGAAAAATCCCTAATCACTTGGGGTGATTCGCCTTAATTAAAGATGTGTGCCTTTGGGAGAATAAGTTATTATGTTTGTTTTACCTTAGTGGCTAAAAACAGGAGTATGGAGTATCAGCTTTTAGTTTTTATTTCATTGCATGTCTGGAACAGATACCCAGAAACCTGAAATCTATTGCAAATCTCAGCTTTTGAAATAAAATCTGAGGGCTTGTCTAAGTGCCTTTTACCTAGATGTTTTTATTTATATTTTGAAATTTTGAATTAGATGAAGAAATAAATGATAAAAGGATTATACCAATGATATTAGTTTCACTGTTACTTTTATTTTCATCTTCATTTTTATTACTATTGAAATTGTGAGTGATTTGTTTACGTACTCTTTTCTATTATAGAAAGATTTTAGTTTTGTTACCTGATATTATGTGAGTACCCCATGAATATAGCATACGAGCATAACACCAGTTTCTATCTTTATGTTTATCTTTATTTTATTGATGGATTACTTAAGTTTGATTTGCTACTTTTCTTTTTAGTTTTCGATGGTGAGACATTCTCACTCTCCTTATGACAGATGGCTGTAGTGCCTCTTCACTAAGCATTAGGCTCTCTATATTCCAATACGAATCAATAGGATTCTTTCTAAAAGTCCTAAATACAACTTTATCAGCAGCTTTAGTTGGTGAATTGCATTTTCCTCTTACATTGAGTAGTCTATTATATCACAACCATAGACTCTTAGTCTGCAGAAGAAGTTGGGAGACTTCTGGGCCTACTAGACCTCTGACACCTAGGCGTGACGTGACAGCTACGTCTCAGGCTTTGACACCTCCAACCTGACCATCTCCTGTTCCATCTGGGTGCAATACACCATGTCTCCTGGAGGGGATTAATCATTCCCTTGCTGAGTGCTGAGGTCCATGTCACTCCTAACAGTCGGTTGGGGCCCATCAACTATCCTGCTGTGGCGTCATTCGTGTCCTGCAGGGGGCCTTTCTGCATCTGCTGGTCTTCTTGCTCTCACAACAAGCAGACAAGTCTTCTATGCTGTGGGCCAGGGGCAGGTGTACTATTCTAAGATCAGAAGTTCTGGGGACTGTTGGGAAGGTGCCCTTTATGCTAAGCTTGGAGAAGATATCAAAGTGTGTAAACATGGGGACAGGGGTTGCCATCGTGCATATTGAGCAGACATTCAAATACTGACTAATCTACATACTCTGTGATTGAGGAAGGGGCTAAAAAGGCCTGAGGATACTCTTTTTAAAGTTAAGATCGTCGTGGGACTGTGTTTTTAAATTTTTTGGACATTGCAAACTTATGAACTTTTGATTGTACTGTCTGATGAACTCTTAACTCTGAATGGTGTCAGGATGTCATGGTTTTCTTACTGGTGTACTCTAATGTGTTTTGCTAAAATGTTTCTTCATCTGTACGGTTGTGTCATGGTTGTATTGGCCTAGGTAACTGAGGGGAGTCTTTTAGTAGTATGTATACACTTTGAGGTTGCTTATATTATCTTTTGCTTTTTTATTTGAATGGGTTTTCGGTAATCCGTCACTTACTTATTTTTACTTTTGGATCTGGTGTTGTGTTTATGCTCTCTGAATTGGATTTTACCGTTATGAATGTTATAATTACTATATTATTACGTTTATGCTTTTCTTTTTTGTGGTTCCTTTTCTGGGTGCCTGTGATTTATTGTTATTTTTTATAGATCTGTTTGAAAAAAAAAAAATATATATTAATTTTTTTTTATGATTTTTTTTATTTTATTTTTTTTATGATGAGGGTATTTGATATCTGGATGATGGTTGATTATTTACAAGTAATAAGTGACATGAGAGGGTGTGGAGTGAGGTGACTTTGATGCAACTTATTACTTGTGCATATATTGTGACATTTGTATATCCTTTTGTCATAGGTAAAAGTAGGAAATGTTTAATGAAACAGAATAGAAAGGGGAGGACCATAGGGCCATAGGAAGTGAGTAGGGGGAAGGACCTTATATGGCCATACAGTAGGAAAGAGTGGAGGGAGGGGGCTACCGGGGCTCCCCCGTGCAGCTGTGTCTTTTTCACTCCTCCCTCTCACAAGTCTCATTGGTTTTTCAAGTCACTATATAACAGCAAGTTTTGAGCAGGACAGGGCTTTTTGGGGCCGCTTTTTGTAGACACTACTCTGTTCCAGCTCTCTCTGTCTCCCACCATGGAGGCAGAAGAAAAACTTAGAAAACTTTGTGAGTTCAAAATACTCTGAAAGATTTTGGACTTCGAAGTACTTAGAGGCAAAGTCTTTTAAAAACACATCTTTGAACCTCTTGACACTAAGAATGACTTGATCAAGAATTTTTATACATAGGAAAACGGAATGAGTTGCAGGAAAAAAGACAGATATCTATGTGGAACCTTTATCCAATGGGAGCGCCTTTCTTTAATAGGCAACGACAAAGGTATCTGTCTAGCCTCTTGCACGACATTAAGTTTTCGTAGCGCGTAAGATAATACTTACCGGCACTCATGCAAGTGTTGGGGTATTGTTTCACGAGCTACAACAAATTTAGAAACGAGAACCAAGTCAAAATAACTCTATTTGAATGAGTTATAGGCATACAACCTCTTTTCTTTTCCTTTCTGGTCCATTTTATGTATTCTACCTATACTCTCTTGTATTTTGTAAATAAAATCCCTTAAATGTTGTAAAGCCTCAGTTGTGAATTAGTTTATAACTGGAACAGAAGGACTTTAGGTATAGGGTTTTTTCTTCAAAGAGATGGTTTCGTCCCTGGGGAGGTAAGTACTTTGATTCCACACAACGGCACATTACTGATTTAAAACATACACAACCTCATACAACTAACCTCTCTGTAAGGAGAGAACATGTTGATACACCTAATCTTTAAAAATAAAAGAATAGGTTATAAATACCTTCCCAGATTAAACTAGATGTTTATATTCTGAAAATAGTATATCTGTTCTATTTTAGTAGAAGGGTGGTTTACAAACTAAGTTACGTACAACTTACAAACAATAACTTGCGAATTGAAATATTTATTCTAAAACATAGAGAAGTATTTTGAGAAGCAATACTAGAAAGGGTTAATAGTTTAGAGGAGGTCGGTCTCATCCTAGGATGAGGGGGCTCTGATAAAATAGACACTTTTCAACACAGTGGTATATATTGAATATTATACTTTCGATAAATGTAAAACTCAGGTGGTAAAGAGGGTAAATCTAGCGCTATTAAACAAAGAGGACGGGGTTCGCGTCTCTGGTAGGAACGGTG